>ML797362.1:174653-191580 GCA_009831015.1 Picea engelmannii
ATATCAACAAGCATATGTGATCCTCTTCAAGCTTGCGTAAAAATAAAGAGGTACTTGCCAGAAATGGTGGGGGAAAATTTGGGAAAGGGATATGTTCCATCTTTGTATTGATTGGCAGTAAGTGTCGCTTTTGAACATGACAGCCCCTATTCATCATTTGAAACCGGTTTGGGAAATCCATTTGTCTCTCTTTCGATTTACTATAAGGTCATTTCATGTGTCGTCTTTCAGTCAATGCTGCCAAATCATTGGTCATGTCGTTCATATGTTCAAGAGAAGTCCATCTGAAACATATATTGAGTCGGCCATCTGCATTTGTCCATTCTTTCCGAGTCGGCCTTCCCTGTGTCCAAAGTCCAATTGCTACATGCTCTGTTTCACCTTCAAAATATGTTACTCATTTCATTTCATTGATGGGGGATACATCAAGGCCCTCCTGTGACGATTTTTGTTCTGTCGACTTCAGCACATTATCCGGAAGCAAGACTTAGAAATTATTTAGTACCTTGGAGCTTGCATGCCTCAATGGCAATTTTCCTCGCTTTCGACAGTGGGTTTACAGCATTGACCCCTGATTGAAAGATTCTGTTGAATGTTCGACATCAACTCATTTATTCACAGTCGATGGATTGTACTTTAGTACCTTGGGAGTCATTGACATTAATGGTGATTTCCCTCGCACTTGTTAACGGTTACATCAATGGCCGGTAATCAAGTGGTTTCTATCATGTTCGACTTCGACACATGTAATCACATAGTTAGATTCGTACTTTGGGCGATGAGATTGAAGACCCTGGATATTCTCTTTGTGATCCAGGTTGCGATGGAGTATGTATAATTTGTGACACATAGATCCACTGTGTATGTTTCGTGGCTATGTCGTCTTGATTTAAAAATTTATCGCATAGATCCACAGTGTATTCAGGTGGCTATGCTATATTGTGACGGCATGGATCCACAGGGTATGATTGGTGGCCATGATCTTTGTTTATGATTTCATCAGTCTGTGATCTGAGTATGGGAATGCCTACCTCAGAATTGATATATATGATATTCTGCAGATGCTTGTTTGTTCGCAGGTCTCCAATTAGATGTGCTCTTGGTTCTTGACACGCACATGCAGCTTACAAAGTCTATCGACTGTCACTGGTTCCAATCTCAGACTTTGGGGGGAATTATGTTATCCATAATTTTGGTTGTCATGATGATGTAATGATAATGGAAAAAATCAAGCCCTTCACTAGAACACTTTCCTGAGAAAAGTTACATTTGTCTGCTTCCAGAAATCATACTTTTAAAGGAGGTTCGCAGGCTACCTATATATTTGCCTGCGAGAACGCATGATTCTCGCAGGCTGCATTAAACTGGAGTGCGAGGGGTTTTCACTGTACCTAACTGTCAGGGTGCGAACATCTTCTAAAGGAAAGAAAAAGATAAATTCTCGAACTTTCTAGAAGGGAATCTTCTAGAATAATGAGTTGGCATTCGAATGGTTATCTAAGTACTGGTTTTCCTGATATCTTGGGATCATTCCTATCCAAGTAACTAATCTATCCTCTCCTATATATTGAGGGGAATGCTCATGGAAAAGGTTAGAAGTAAACTAGCAAGAGATTGATTGGAGAATTAGTGGAAGATTGTATGAAGGACTGATGCTACAACAGCTAGAGACACCAGCAAGGTCATCAAAAGTGGTTGATTTTCTTCATGCATGAGCAAGTGTGTGTGTCAAAGCTATGAGCCATCGAAAGGAGATCTACAACATCAAGGCTCAGGTTGTAATTTTCACTTTCTATCAATTTAATACAGTAATATGTCCCTTTCCCATAAAGATGATGTCACTTTATTACATAACTCCTTGATCATATGTATAGATTAGCTATTGAATATATTGATCTGCCTTCACTTCGATTGGTTTGTACTGTTGTGATCTAAACGGCACAAGAGTGTTGGAGCGAAGCTTTGAACAACAGAGACCTAAGGAAGCGTTCATAAGGTATGTTCATGATCCTTGCCTCTTAGTTCATTCAATAGTCTAGATCTAGGGAAAGAGTATTATTATGTCATGTTTTGTTCTAGATCCAGGTGGATCTAGGGAGATCGGTTTGTGTCCGCACTCACGGATTTATCCTGAAACACGAGTGCCCTTGACCTGTGTGTCCACTGTCTGATTAGTGGATGCTTGTTCCATGCAGTGAGGGTTGAGATCTGTTGGTGTCAGTTGTTCTGAGATCTCGAAGGTGTCCAATAATGGGGGAAAATATGCTTGAAGGAGGTCTACATTGAATATTGGATGAAGACCAAGGAAGGGTGGAGTGTTGAGCTCAAAAGCATTGCTGCCATTAGCCTCGGTGATAATGTAAGGCCCATAACGAAGTGGGTGAAGCTTCTGATGGGACCTGGTGAGACGCTCCTTCTGCAAATGTAACTAGACTTTTTCATCAACCTCAAACTGGTGTGGTACCCTGTGTTGATCATGGCGCTTCTTGTACTTAGAATTGGATTTCTACAAAATCTCCTGGACCTGTTGGCGGATGTGCTAAATCTGCTCAATGAATCTCACGGCTTTGTCGATCGCATACTGATCATGGGAAGAGTCTTTCTGTGTGGTGGCAAGAGGAAGTGCAACATCAATGGGTCCCAAGGGTTGGAATCCCAAACCCACCTGAAATGGGATATGGTCGGTGGAACTATCGAGAGCCCTGTTGTAACTGTGTTGGACATATGGGAGACTCTCATCCCATGTAGGTGGATGCTTAGAATTGTACATCCGTAGGATGTGCAAAATCATCCGATTGATGAACTTTGTTTGACCATCGGTTTGGGGGTGGAAAGCAGTGGATTTTGTGAGCTTGGTGTCCAATAGAGACCAGAGACTCGACCAAAAGGTGTTGAGGAACCTATTATTTTGGTCATAGATGATGGTCTGTGGTATCTTAAAGTGGACCCACACTCATTCGAAGAAGATCTTAGCAGTATCTGCCACTATGACATTCTTCTTACAGTCTGTGAGGATGGACATCTTCAAAAACCGATCAACGACCACAAACACACAGTCATTTCCTTGCTTGGTGGAAGGCAAGCCATACATGTAATCCATTGAGTTGGTTTCCCAAGACTTCTCAAGAATAGGAAGAGTGGTATATAAGCCTTGCTTCTTGATGGTTGTCTTGGCAATGGCAAAGGTAGTGCAAGATTGTATATACTTGTTAATGTCCTGTCGAACTTTTGGCAAATAAAAATGTTTCTGAAGAATGGCCACAGTTTTCTCCACGCCAAAATGTCCTACCACCCGACTGTAGTGAGATTCCCAAATCATCTTTTCACACTCACTTGTAGGAACACAAAGATGGCCCGGGTGGCATAAGAGTCCATCCTGAATGTGAAAATCAGTGACAGTTGCACCCATGCCCAAGAGCTGATAGGTGGTGGCGAAGCCCGTATCTTGCTGATAAAGTTGGGGCCACTCGGATTCTTCATGTCCATAAGAATGGAGCACAGTCAGCAGCATGATTGTAGATACATGTCTTATACTTTATGTTGAGATGGAACTGTTGCAGTTAGGTGGACCACTTTTGATGGTGGTCGTTCTACAATTTCCCATGTGTCTGTATGAACTGCAGAGGCTTGTGATCAGTGTGTATGATCGTCTCTTTCCATAGAATGTAATGTTTCCATTGACGATAGGCTTGTACAATGGAATACATTTCCTTTTCATAGGTGGGGTATTTCTGGACAACATCGGAGAGTGTCTCACTATGGTATGCCACTGGATGCCCGTGTTGAGTGAGAACTGTGCCCACAACATAGTCAAATGCATCAGTCTCAATCTTGAATGGTTGTTGCAAATCAGGCAAGGAGAGTATTGGATATGAACACAAGTGATGCTTCAGATCATCGAATGCTCATTCTTTCTCCTTCCCCCACACGAAATTGGCCCTACCACCGCCCTTGGTCACCTAGTTGAGGGCCCATGCAACATGGGAGAATCCCAACACGAACCGTCGGTAGAAGTTGGCTAGTCCCAAAAAGCTCTGAAGCTCGGTTAGTGTGGTCGGGGCTGGCCAGTCACAAATGACTTGGATCTTAGCTGGATCAACATGTACCCCATGCTCATCAACAATGTATCCCAAGTATTGAACCCTGTTCATTCCAAAAGAGCATTTTTCCAAGTTGGCATAAATCTTGTGTTGCCGCAGAGTAATGAAAACCTATTGAATATGTCGCATGTGCTCCTCCCACGTTCTACTGAAGATGAGGATGTCATCCAAATATACTACCACAAAGGAGTTGGTGAAGGGTCTCAATACATCATCCATCAATCTCATGAAAGGGGCGGGTGCATTTGTTAAGCCAAAGGGCATGACTAGCCATTCGTAGAGACCTTCTTTAGACTTGAAGGTTGTCTTCCATACATCAGTTGGTTCAATGGGAACCTGGTGGTAGCCAGACTTCAGGTCAGTCTTTTTGAAGAAATTTTCCCCCTTGAGTTGGTCAAGAAGGTCATCAATCCTGGGAATGGGGTAGCGGTTCCTGATTGTGATTTTTTTTAAGGCTCTATAATCAATGCAAGTCGCCAAGTCCCATCCTTCTTCTGCACCAGTACAATTGGGCTTCCACAAGGGGAGGAGCTAGGTCTGATGTGCCCCTTTCAAAGAAGCTCTCGGATCTGATGCTTGATTTCATCATTCTCCATCAATGAGCACCGATAGACTGGTCCATTAGGTATAGGTGCATCGGGGGTCAAATCAATTGGATGCTTGACTTGGCAGTGTGTCGGTACCCGTGTAGGTGATGTGGAGATGTCTCTGTATTCTTCCACAATCTCGTCCACTTGCTTCTGCTGCAAAGAGAGGCGTTGTGTCTCCTTTCGATTTTGGAGTATTATTCATCCAATACAAACAAATAATTGGAGTAGATTTTCAGACGGAGAAGATGGATTATGGGAGTGTGTGACTTGAACTATTGATTAGGTCATGCAGATACTTTCTCCGATCTACCACATCAATATTTATGATAAAATGTAATGTGTCTCTGTCCCAATTTCCTTATCAGAAATAGGAAGTTTAACACCTGGGTGGAAAGGCATCGGTCAGTTTGTTCCGTTCCAAGAGAAGTCTTTCTATGATCGAATCCGGATCAGGAGGCCACGAATGTGGCAGCAACCCTCTTCTTACTGTGAGCATGGATCACAAAGAAGACAAACTTCCTGGTTTGTGAAATGACCTTACTGCATTGCTTAGCAAAGATTAAAGAAATAACAGTAGGCGGCACTACCTCTGGGATCCTGTACATTTGTCTACCCAAAGTAATAATAACACTGTTGGGTCTAGAATCATACACATCATGACGCTTCCAAAAATATGGTTGTCCTAAAAGAACATCACAAACTTCAAGGGTATAAATATCACACAGTACCTCATCTTTGAAAGGCTTGATGTCGTAGGGCAGATGACACTGTTGGCTAACACAAAGATCTCTTCCTTGGTGAAGCCAGCCGATGGTGCAGGGTTGCGGATGCGATGTCGTTGGCAGGTCCAATCGCTTGACGACCTCTTCTTAAATCAGGTTCTTTTGACTACCACTCTCGACAATGAAATGAAGTGGAGCCCCCTTGACCCACATCTGCGAGTGAAAGAGGTGTTCCCCTTCCTCTGGTTCTTCTGGTTCGCTTCGTCGGACTTTGGTGGTAGCGCAGTAGAACTGGGTCAGGATCGATAATCTGCCTCCCTCCTTCAGAATTTGATTCAGAATCTGAATTGGCCTTTGACTCAGAAGTCTTCAGCTCAGCCACAAGGGACTGCTTAGAGCGACATTCTTCAGTGTTGTGCCAAGGACTTTTATGGTACTCACACCATTTTCCCGTGTCCTTCTTCGTCTTCTCATTGCCCTTTTTCTGTTGCGGCTTGGACCGGTTGTCCTGAGGGTGTCCATATTGACTTGGTTCCTTGTTGTGTGGGTTGGGGCTACCTTTTCCCTGCTTCACTTGTGAGGGGTTTGCAAATCCAAACTCTCGCCTTTTCTACTTAAATTTATGCTCGATCTTGACAGCGTATCTATAAGTCATGCCCAATGAGGCGATGTCCAAGAACTCCATTTTTGTTTGAATGTATCTATGCAAACAACCATGGTATTTGAGCACCAGATGACTCTTAGAGTCTTTGATACCCAATTTGGTGCGTAGGGTATGGAAAATATTGGTGAAATCTAGTACTGTTTTATCCCTTTCTTGACGTAGGGTGGTCCATCTGTTGTACTGGTCGTCGTAGCTTCCAAGAGGGTAGTATTGTTCTTTAATAGCGTCCTGGAAGGAATCCCATGTAGGGGCCACCAAAAACATTGTAGATTCCTCCACAACCCTTTGCTCAGAGTAAGTATCCCACCAGTATTTAACATGGGGAATGGCCTTGAGGAGTGCAAAAGTGATCTTTTCCCTATCGAAAAAATTGTGGACCGAAAAATATCCTTGGAGCAGATTCAACCATTTAACTACAACATCCTCATCTATCAGTCCTTCAAATAATGGAATATCAAAATTTACATGTACCTTGAAGGGGGTTGTTGGCCTCTTGATGAAGATGCTTCCCCTGTGGGCAGCCATCGAAGGATTTGTGTGAAGTTGTCCATCATTTTGTTCCTTTGTCGCGCGAGGGCTTCCTTGAGCAACATTTTAATAGGATCTCCTACTCTATCATCTTTCTTTTCATCCCCCATAGGTTTTTGTCGGGCTCGGTGCGACCGATCTTGTAATGGCTCGATTGGTTCGAGTCCCAACTTGTTGTACCCATATCTTGTCGGGGACATGCACTAAGAAAAATAAATGAAGAGCAGACAAGTCTGATACCACTAATTCAGATTTAGGAGAGGAACGAACTAATTAACATACTGAATACCATAAACACAGAGATATGAAGAATAACACAAATATCCAGTGAACAATATCTTCTATTAAATAATGAAATAGGATGAAACTGTAAAACCGCAGAATCATAACACTTACTCGAATGGTGGTAGCTATCTCTGAGAAGAGATGTGGCTACTACGTGCATCCGTCTGAGCATAATGGTTTACAATGAGGCTCCAGAGGCCTTTTTGATATTACTCATGAATGCCAAAACCCTAGACATCCAAAAACCTAACCATAGAAGGTGAAACGCCAAAAGTCATGTGGGCCCTATTGGTAAGTTGGCGTAATTTGGTACCTCAACTTCCAAGGGTCGTAACTTTTGCATACGACCTCTGTTTTAGGAGTGTGATAGCTCGTTGGAAAGGTCATTCAGAGAGCTACACATTCCACCATCAAAATTTGACTCCGTCTACAATTTGACCATGGCGAGCCAAAAAACAACGTTTAGGGCCCCAAAACGTCCCTCAAAGTACAACAAGGTGTGTTGACATGAAAACATACAAAATAAGCCAGTTGGATTAGGCGAGAGGCCACCCGTATCCACCTGGAGGATGTGTGGGGATTCAAAAATCTTGAGAAGTGTAGAAACCACAATTACAAAGCAGTACAGAAGAACGTGTTGAACAAAAATGGACACGAGGAGCCAGTTGGAATAGGTGGGTGGCCACCAATATCCACCTGGATCAATGCCACATGGTAGCCTCCCATTAGTCTTCTATGGTTAAGGTTTATTAAAAAAATTATGGGTCGACCGGAGTCGAACCCTCAACCTCACGCATGTAAATCCAACACCTTACCATTATACTACACGATGAGACTTAACATATGTGTGATATGAAATATATTTAAGGTCGAAAACTATATAGTTTGGGGTTTAAAAGATCGGGGGGCGGACCCCCTAACCTATGGTATAATATATATCAATGTTTAAACCAAAGTCCACGAAAATCAATATATGCGCCAATGCATATACTATATTAAATGGCGATTCAATCAAAAGATTAACCAACGGCGAGGTCGACAGGGCTTGAAACCCCAACCCACCATATATTATTCCAATGCCCCAACCAATGCACCATCGATGCTCTATGGGGGGGGTAAATGTAGTTAAGTATATTTAATGTGTGTGCCACTGAGTTCGGGGGGGAGGTTTGGGCCCATGGCTTATTTAATGGGTGCACGGACCGAGGTTTACACACATCCCAAGACATGCACAAATATCGAGGTGGAATGGATCCCAAGGAGGAGGTATGGTATGAATGCATAGATTTGTCTGCCAAGAGAAACCCAAGTTTATGTGTTGCATAGAATTGTGTGCCATGAGGTACTTTGTCCAAACATAGGCATGTTTATACTTATTTTTCTTGTTTTCTCGAGAGGAGTACGACAATGATGTTATCTTTGTGCTAAGATGTTGTATTTGAAAGTCTTACTCCAGATTGTCATTAACGAGCACCATAGTGCATCGTTTGGCGTGTAAAGAGGGTCAAATTGAGTCAGTTCATAATATGGTCGAATTTATACTCATTTTTCTCAGAATTTTACAAGGAATTCAATGGTAAACTCTATATTTGAGTTTGAGTAGTAGAATTGAAGAGATTCCTTCAACTTGGCTTTGTAAGTCCATGTTGTATTGTAATTTGACATTTTGAGATTATGAGGAGCAGTCTTATTGGTTTGAAAGGAACTTTGAATATGAATTTAACTATGTCATCAATATTGTTTATTTGAGTTCTTTTATTTTTTGCTATGTTATCTCATAATTCTTCAAATTAATCATTATTTTATGAGATTTTGGATAATAAGCACATCATCATTTTTCTACAAATCACCTCAATATGATCAAGAATTATTTTGAATCAAGTTAGATGCTAAAATGGATTTTTAAATATTAAGATTGGTATCTAAGGATTTTCAGATCAAGTGGTATCAGAGCTAGTTTTGACATGTATTTGCAAGTTTATGTGAAGAGGTCCAAGACTTAAGTTGGTGAAGGTTTTTAAGTCTCTTGTTGAGAGGAAAATGTGAGTAAAGCTCTCATGAATGTAAGGCTACAAAAGAACATTAACCGACAAATTTAGAAGGAGCAATTTTGAATTAAGGATGCAACTACAATCTCTTCAAGAAGAGAAGCAAAAGCTTCAAGATCAATTGATGTGTCATGAGGAATTCCATGAGGCATTTTTCATGAGTTGGAAAGGAAGTTGCAAACTAAGGATTAGGTATTGGCATCACTAGCACCATTCCATGAAGATTGGCAAGTAGAGAATGTAAAGTCTCGAATGTAAGAGAAACTATATCCTTCAAAGGGCATGATAGAGAAATATGATTCTTCGTATTATTCTTTTTCTCGTCAAGATGGAGAATGCTCAAGGATGTATAAAATAAGAAGAACTTCAAATGAAGAGGTTTTTCATAAACAATTATTCTTACCTTCTGGCCCAGGGAAAGGTAACATATGTAATACGTCTCTAGAAAAATATGTACATTCTAAAGAGGGAATGGAGAGATTTCCCACTTGTAAAATTGATAAGAATATATGGTCTACGTATCCATGTGCTTCCTTTGGAACTAGTAACCATAATATGGAGAAATGTTGAAGAAGATAGTCTATGCAAGAAAGTTCATCCAAGAAGAATGTTAAAGGTAAAGTTCATTTCTCAAAACAAAGGAAGGGAATGAAAAGAAGGGATCATGGTTCCAAGATGGGAACAAGACACTTTGCCCTTATTGTTGTAAGAGTGGACATCAGATAGAGAAGTGTTGGACACTTTATCCACACTTATGTCCGAAGCATAACCATAAATATGTAAAGGCACCTGCAAGAAGACAAGAATACAAGTAGCAACCCCTTTGGTTTCACATCTTAAAGTATTTGGTTGTGCTGCATTTGTTCATGTTCCCAAAGAAAAAAGAATTAAGTTGGACAAGAAGGCAGCCAAATGTATTTTCATTGGATACAAAGAAGGAATGAAAGGATATAAGCTTTGGGATCATGCATCAAGGAAAACAATGTATAGTCGAGATGTGGTCTTAAGAAAATTTGGAAGGAAGTATGAATCTAAAGTGATGGTTCAAACATATAATAATCCAGAGAAGGTGAGGTTTGAACTAAGGAGCGAAGAAGAAGATGATTCAGATGATTCAGATGATTTGATTGAATCAAATGAAGAGCTAGAACAAATGAACTTGGTTGTAAGGAGGTATGAATGAGTAAGAAAACCAGTCAAAAGGTATAGTCTGCCTGAATTCCGTTCTGAATTTGTGTTGACTTCCACTGATGAGGAGCCCAAGTCAGTTAGGGAGGTAGTTGAGTCAACAGAGGAGAGACTCTGGAAAGATGCCATGGTTGAAGAAATGGAATCCTTGCACAAAAATGAGACATGGGACTTAGTCCAATTACCTAGTGGAAGAATTTTTGTCAGTAGTAAGTGGGTATTTAAGAAGAAGAGGAGTGCGATAGGTCAAGTCATGAAATTCAAAGCTTGATTAGTAGCAAAAGGATATGCCCAAGTCGAAGGAGTTGACTTCGGTGAGATTTTTTCCCTTGTTGCAACATTTGATTTGGAAATAGAACATATGGATGTGAAGACAATGTTCCTACATGGGGACCTGGAAGAAGAAATCTACATGAAACAACCTGAAGGATTTTTAGTACAGGGAAAGAAATATTTGGTATCCAAGTTGAAAAGATCCCTTTATGGTATAAAGCAATCACCAAGGATGTGGTATTAAAATTTTGACACATACATTCTTAGTTTGGGATTTGTGAGAAGCAAATATGCTCACTGCATATATTCCCAAAAAAAAGGTGGGCCTTTCATATATGTAGCTTTGTATGTTGATGACATGTTACTGATTGGAAATAACACGGATGCAACAAAGGAGGTGAAGAAACAACTATCCTCCAAGTTCGACTTGAAGGACCTCGATGCAACGAACTTCATTCTGGGAATGGAGATCAAGAGAGATTGAGCAGCTAGGAAGCTCTAGTTGAACTAGAAAAATTATATTGAAATAATTTTGAAACAATTCAACATGTAGGATTGCAAACCTGTAAAGGTGCCAATTCTTGTTGGAGCAAGGCTAATTGTTAAACAGTGTCCAAAGACACAGGAAGAAATAGCATATATGGAACGTGTCCCCTATGCAATTTTTGTTAGGAGTCTAATGTATGTGATGGTATACACTCGAACAGACATTTCCCATGCAGTGGGAGTGTTGAGCAGATACATGTTGACACCTGGAAAGGAGCACTACACAACTGTCAAGAGAGTATTCAGGTATTTTTCTGGCACAAAAGACTATTCTATATGCTACCAAGGGAAGCTTGGAAATGATAGAGAAGTAGATGTCCATGGATTTTTTTATGCCGACTGGGCTGGAGATATGGATCAATGAAGGTTGGCTAGTGGATATGTGTTCAAGATGTTCGGTCAAGCAATCAGCTGGATGAGTAAGCGACATGCGGTAGTAGCCTTCTCAACAACAAAAGTTAATACATGGTAGCAAAGAAGCAATATGGTTGCAACGAATGTGTTCAGGGATCGAGTTTGAGAAAAGAGCTATGGAGATAAGTTGCAACAGTCAAAGAACAATATTTCTAGCAAAGAACCCAACTTATCATTCCAAGATTAAGCATATTGATGTATAATACCATTTCGTGAGAGATATGGTGGAAAGAAACAAGGTGTTATTGGAGAAAGTAGACACATTGGAAAACATAATAGACTCTTTGACCAAGTCTATGAGGATTGTGAATTTATCTTGGTGCAGAGAGGAAATGGGCATTGCTTCCCTGGATCTGTGAACAAAAGTTTAGGAAGCTCATGGTTTCAACAAAGAAGACAACAAGTGGGAGAATGTTGGGTTGTTATGTTCTTTGTAGTGAAATTATATTTGAGGTGGATCGATTGGCAGTGAAATTCAAAGGTCAAGGTGGATTGACTAGGCAAAGCCGAAGTCGAAGTAATTGATAACAAGTCAAAGAGGTCAATCGATAAGAGGTCAATAGGTGGTCTCATGGAAACCGATTGAAGACTGAATGAAGGTCGACTGGTAATCCGACTTGGTAGTCAAATGTAATAGAATCCCGAGATTCACGGGATTTATAGTCAATGATCTGTGTGGATTTGTAACCATTAGTGGGCACCTTTATTTAAGGTTTTTCCTACTGTAAATCCTATAAATAAGGCGTGTTGTAATGTTGTAAAAGCTAATCTTGAGATTAATCGTTATAGAGGTTGTTGGTCATGTTGATGTAAGCCAAATTGGATACAGGGTTGTCCTTGTGTAAAGCAAGAAGGTATGATGTCGATTGTGTCTTATGTGTGGACCAAGACTAGGCATGTAACCTTTTATTATGAATGAATAAAACAACAAGGGAGCAAGATACTCTAGGAATGTTGGTTTTYCCRTTTGGGTTTCCAGGGTAAAATCTCATTGTATTGTGTGTTTGATTTGTCCTTTGATTTCTAGCTTAAATATTTCTTCCTCTCTTCTKCTATGTTTAGCRTGGAAGTGTTCTATTTCCTAATAGAATTATCCACCCTAGTAGTCACCCATGTTGTGAATTATATGAAATATGCTTCAACATTRAATGTATTACATGATGATATATTAATGTGATTGTTTGTAGCATCTYTAGAGTTRAGACAAAAGAAGTGGCTCATACATTCATGCAATCTGAGGAGCATACTTTCCTCCACAAGGCTTGTTGAAAAATTTCTCAGGTGTTGGGGCCTTGCCACTCAGAATTTGTAAGTTACTTTCCAAGAGCTCAAGGACGCTCTTTAYARARAAGGTTTTCTAGTGGATRATGAGATGATAATTGAAGAATGTAAAACTAAAAAGGAACATTATCCRCCCTCCRCAAAAGAAGCACTTAAAKAACAAGTCCATGAAGAGAGTTGCTAAGAAGAAGAAGGTTYCGGTGAAGTGCAACATGTTGGGAACCTAGATGAGACATCRRTRTCCATTCTCCYGCTGGATGAAGATRAAGTTGTCCAACCTTTCTTTCCTCCTGCACATGAAGAAGTGATTAGTCTCAATGATACAGGTGTTTTCATGGAGGACCCCTCCGACATGGTTGATCATCACATTGGTAATTTCATATATATTGGGAGGCATAGATGGGATGTGAATTGTTTAATTTCTTATGGAGGTCCCATTTACGACAATTTTCAAATGAAAAATGATGACGTGTTACTCTCAGATGATCCAGTTATTCAACAACTTGGCGATGATATGGTTGTAGATAGTTTACATCCACTCAGATATGGCTTGTTACAAGGTACTCATGATGATTACCAGTCATTCCTTAGGAGTTGTGATCCATATCCTTTTACGCATTCACATTGGTTATATGAGGAAGATCTTCCACCATCCTTGCATTCAAATTTTGATGGACATGAGACCCTAGTCATCCCAAAACAATCAAAGACTCACACTATTGAGAAACAACATTTTCATCATAGGGATGTTTACAAGGATATGTAGATTAAAAGGAAACATTTTTTCAGAAGCAGGAGGACTTCTTTCTCAAGACATGAAGTTGTCCCTTATTGTTTGTCTTCTTCTTGAGGAAGCCATGCAGTTTTCTTTCGATCTCTTGTCTCCTCTCAGTCTTCAACAAGCTCTGGTATTCAAAGTGAGTATTTTTGAGTGGTTATTCTTTCTAGCAGGATTGTCTCTCTCCCACCCACCTCCATGAGTTTCATTTCATGATTGATTATGTGTTTATTGATGCTCATGATTATTATGTCCTTGAATTATATTTATTATATTACATAATTAAGCATAGGGGGAGATACATTGATGATATCTTAAGCACATGGTTGCACTGGTTGTACGATTTCACTTGATATCACTAAGCACTTGATCTCTACAGGCCTCGGACCCTAGGTAAGTAGGTAGGTCATTTGCTTTCTTGAATTTGCATTTGTGTTTTCATGGTAGTTTAGTTGCATTTATGTATATTTGCATGTTCATACTTTATTTACATATTGCATTATTGCATCTGTGCATTGTTGATTTACTACATTTTCTTGAATCATATTACATGTTAGTTAGATATTTTTGAAAAAATGCAAAATTTTCTTTTTAATGATTAGTTGGATTTTTGAATTTTTTGATCATATGAATAAAGGGGTGAGTGAGCCACCTTTGATATCCAACATTTTTTTTTAAGTGTGTCTAGGAACAAGTCTTTCCAGGAGGTGATGAGGTCCGCATGCACTCTATGGCGAGCACATGTCCCCAAGTAGGGGCCAAATGTTACCCCCCATTTCTAGGGGTAACTAAGGAGATGATGTCTCGAGGCCTGCAAGTTGCAGACATGGAGTGTCGAGAGCCAAATGAGCAGACAAAGCCCCTCCTCTTATCACACATCACCATTGATTGGAAGCAACAACATCTACCACACCAGCTTGGCCCACAGAGGACAACAAGTCTTACTTCATGAGGTAACAAGTTCGGTCTCATGGTAAGTGTCATTTTAATAATTGAAGCATTTGAACATGTTGCAAAAGATCCTTTCTTGAATTTGAAAATGCTTGCTTGGAAATTATGCCTTTTGCCTCATTTGACCTTGGTGGTTGACATGTTGTCCTATTAAGTGGGTCACCTAGGGAAAAGGGTTGCTACTATGGGGTCTCCTTGAAGGGTCATCGTACCATTCCCGCACATACTTATCACTTTCCACACTTCTTCCCTTTCATTTCCTCATATTTTGGGTCTTCGGGCATATTGACCCAAGAAGGGATTCTATTTCATTTCATGGGAAGAAGGGGCTAAAGGCCCAAAGGCTTGTAGCTGGAAAAAGATAAAATTTGTATAATATCCTCTAGATGCTTTCCCTAAGGTCACGAGAGGAATGAAATGTTTTTCCACAAGATTCAAGGACTTGTAAAATAAAACACATAATTAAATAAATGCCCTGATTGTTGAGGAAATGCATTTTGCGATGTCTTTTACTTTCCTTGCACATGACACTCTTTGTGTTCCTAGATTCAAGTGGAATTTTGGTACTCCTTACTTTCCATTGCACATATCACTCAATGCTTTGGACCCTAATAAATTAATGGCAAATAAAGGGCTTGTAAAAAGGTTCCATTGCGAACGAGGATGCAACATGCCCTCTACAAAGGCACCCATAAATGAGACAATATGAGCCCTTGTATGTCAAGAAACCCCATGCCCAAAAGTTACACCCCCATCCACCTCATACTCTTTTACATGACTTCAAGAGGGTCTTCTTGGAAAACACTCCTTGACTTGGGGAATGATCTACCCAATAGGGCACCAACACAACCCTCCCATACCTAAATTTGGAAAGTTGTATAAGGTCTTTGAGCATTTGTTTATTTTGAAAAGGGGGGATTTTATTCACATGCTTGGGTGGTTCGTTTATTAGATATGGCTTACTTGGAATGATATGTGTGACTTGTGGACCCTTGGAGGGCGTACTTGTTTGTCTTTACAGGACCGTGCCAGGTGAAATATTTTGATGGAGGAACAAGGTCACTTGAACCTTCATAGGGGCTTGAAGCCCACAAGTTGGATGATATGCCTGCACTCATTGCAGTCAAGTTGGTCACATGAAGAATAAGTGTTTTGATATCCATCCTTGCGAGCATTGTGCCAAGCATTACCATTCTTTAGACAAATGTTCAACAATGAATAAACCTAGAAGATTGAATATTCACTATGCATGGATCGATCCTTGGCAGTGGTCATAAACAACCAAGTGATTATATAAGTCTTATCGTAGAATTCAATATCGCGTCAAGACCAATATTGCAACACATAGCCTTTTATGTAGGTTATGAAATAAGGGTATATAAGTCCAAAGTGCTTCGCTTATGGCGTAGCTTTTAAGCATGTCCCTCATGGGATGAGACAACATGTGGTTGTTTCCACATGCCCGTTTTGTGTTGTACACAAATGGAACAAGTATGGTATTCTCTTGAGCATAGAGGGGGGAGTACAATGATGTAACACTTATGCACCTTAAGGGGGGGTGGAGTTCAAAAACCAATATGGTTCGTGAAACTACTTGTGGTCTCTCCTTTTATCTAACAAAGGGGGGAATCAATGATGGAATTGAAGGTGGTTTTCAAACTGAAATTTTCGACAACAAATGTGTCATATGGGCATCAAATTTGCGAGATGGGAAACTACAGTTTGTAGATGGAAGACTTTGGCAGAATTATGGTTCAATGACTTGCCGTTAAATCATACATAGGATACATGATTGGGATGTTGATTTTGAGAGAAATGATGTGAACATTTTGTTCACCTTGATGGTCATTCGACATAGCAGAGGAAAATTGGATCCTTCTGCATTACAACTTAGAATTTGATTGAGCTGTCAAGCATTTTCAGGGATGTGTCAGACTTGTAGCCGATTCACTTCTCTTGTTTCACTCTCATCATATTGGAGTTCACATCAATGAACAAATTACAGACATTTTGGCTCACATGATTACATAGTGGGATTTTCCAGAGTTATCAGCATCCATATTTGGCGGTTTTTCAGGCAATTTTTCATTGAGGCTCAACTCAAGAGTTTCAACATTAAGACTTGGAGATAATACTATTTTATTGTTCGTAATTATGATTGAGGGAGGGAATGTTATCCACTCACTCATACATAAGCATGAAGTCCTAGAACCACCTAATGTATTCACATTTAAGGATATAGTTTTTATTCTAAGTCTGTTTCTAGATTCCCACTTTGCCTCCTCCTACCTTATCTCCCAATGAGGTGTCAATGTGAGAGAATTTGAGGTGGTTTAATTATTGTATTATATAGTTGTATCATTACAATGAATACAATGTTGTGAATAAGGCTTGATGCCTTTTTTCCACTTCTTGTGTCTCTTGTCTTGTCTCGTGTGTTGTTGTCCTAATATTATATGCTCAATTTCTTTAGAGCATGCCCAACAATATTTAGAGATATTTATATAATAGGTTATAAATGTGGGAACACATGCCATTACTCCTTAAAATGATCTCTCT
>ML797363.1:414-12958 GCA_009831015.1 Picea engelmannii
TACTCCAAAGTTCTTCCATTGCACCTTGACCTACACGATGGCTCGATTCCAAAGCATTGTTTCTCCCTTGTCTAGAATGTATTGAGGTTCGGGCTGGAACTCTCCCTCTTGTTCCACTTGTATCACATTCCAATAAATAACATGATTAGGATCATGAAGATATTTCTTTAATAAAGACACATGGAATACATTATGAGCTATAATAGTGGGTGGTAAAGCAAGTCAGTATGCTACTGGTCCTATTCTCTCCAGGACTTCAAATGGTCCACAATAATGGGGTGCCAATTTAGCACACATTCCCATTCTCAGGGAACTTCTCTTCGGTTTCACTCAGAGATACACATGATCTCCCACCTTGAACTCTTTGTGAGTTCTCTTTCTATTTGCATATCTCTTTTGTCTATCTTGGGATACTTTAATATTTTTCCTTATTTTAATCATTGCTTGTTCCATCTCTTTCAACAATTCTAGTCCAACTGTGATTCTATCCACTGGGTTGTCCCAACTGATTGGAAATCTACACTTCCTACAAAACAAAACCTCAAACAAGATCGTCTTCAACGATTCATCATAATTGTTGTTGTATGTGAACTATACCAGGGGTAAATACTCTTCCCATGGCTTGGGTTGATGCATAACATGCATCCTCAACATGTCTTCTAGCACTCTATTCACTCCTCTGGTTTGACCATATGTTTGAGGATGGTAGGTCGTGCTAAATGCAAACTACATTCATAATCCCACAAACAACATTTTCCAAAAACTTGAGGTGAACTTAGCATCTCTATCCAATATTATGGTCTTGGGAAAACCATGTAGTCTTAAAATTTATCCTATAAAAATATTAGCAACGTCTATGGCTTTGAAAGTAGATTTTATAGGGGTAAAGTGAGCTTCCTTGCTCAACTTATCTACCACAACCATAACCACTTCATTATGCTTGATTGTATTTGGAAAACCAGTAACAAAAGCAATGGAAAATGTTTCCCATTTCCACTCTGGAATAGGCAATAGATGCAATAGACATGCAGGATGTTTGTGCTCAACTTTTACTTGCTGGAAATCTAGACATTTAACAATGCACTCGACAATGTCTTGCTTCATTCTAGGCCAAAAATACAGTTGCCTTATTATTGTTACCATATTTTCATAACCAGGGTAACCTACATAGGGTCTTCTATGGAACTCATCCACAATCAAGCGCCTCAAATATGTCGAATTAGGCACATACAATCAATTGTTATATATCAACGGATTATCAGCCTCAAGTTGATATCTTTCATATTTCTTCTCCATGGGTTCCTGTTGTAACCCTTCTTTCACTTGATTGAAGAACTCATCACCTTGCAAGAGGATTTTAATCCTCTTCTTGATGTCAGACTCTCCCATACTTGCTACTGCCAAGTGTACATCCTGTACAATTCGGCTAAGTGCATCAGCCACTTTGTTTTCCTTCCCTTTAATGTCTTTGATTTCAAAATCAAACTCATTGATCAACGCAATTCACCTATCCTATCTAGAATTCAACCTTGGATGATCAAATAGGTACTTCAGACCACAATCATATGTCATCATGATAAACCTTCTCTTGAGCAAGTAATGTCTCCAGATCTTCAATGCATGCACAATTGCTACCAAATCTAGATCATGAGTGATATACTTCTGCTCATGCTCATTTGGTTTCCTTGATTAATAAAAAATCACTTGTCCATATTGCAAAAGGGATACTCCTATCCCTTCCCGCCAATCATTAGTGCAAACCAAGAAGTATTTTTTAGGGTCTACAATTTTCAGAACATGGGTGTTAGTCAAAATATGTTTCAATTGTTGGAAGTTATCTTCACACTCTGGTGACCATACAAATCTCTTCCCCTTTCTTTGCAATGAAGTAGTGGGATTACCGATCTTGAAGAATCTCTTTATGAACCTTTGGTAATATTCAACTTGTCCCATGAAGGATCTTAATTCTATTACATTTCTAGGGGCAGGCCAATCCATGATTTCCTTGATCTTGTCAGGATCTACTTCCACTCCTTCTGTTGATATTATGTGGCATAAATAATAGATTTTTCTTTGAATGAAATCACACTTGATGAACTTAGCATACAACTGGTATTCTCTCCATACTTGAAAAACCATCTTGAGATGTTCTTCATGCTCTTCTTTAGTATTGGAATAAACCAAAATATCATCCACAAATGCTAAGAAAAAATTGTCTAAATATTTGCTAAGAATGTTATTCATTAAGCACATGAATGTAGTTGGTGCCTTTGTAAGCCCAAGTGACACCACAACGAACTCATAATGTCTATACCTTGTTCTAAAGGTTGTCTTGTGGATATCCTCATCCTTTATCATAACTTGGTGATATCCAGACCTTAAAATCGATATTTGAGAAGATTGCAAATCCTCTAAGCTGATCAAAGAGATAATCAATCTTGGGAAAAGTATATTTGTTATTGATGGTCATCTTGTTCAATTTCTTGTATTCAATATGCAATATCAGGGTACCATCCTTCTTCTTCACAAACAAGGTTGGTGCTCCCCATGGGAACACACTTGGCTTGATGTAATTTGTATCCATCATTTCCTTCAGCTGCACTTTCATATCAACCAACTCCGACGTGCTCATTCTATAGGGTAATTTTGATGTTGGTACCTCTCTAGGTACGAGATCTATTGAGAAACCAAAATATTTTTCAAAGGTAGTCTAGGCACCTCCTTTGGAAAAACATCCTTGAACTCCCACAACACAGTGTGATCTTCAACCTTCATGTTCTTGACTTCTGATGTGCTAAGCACTTGTATAGCATACAAAGGATACCCTTTTCAACTAAACTTCTTACGCTGCAACATCAATATTTTCTTTATTGAAACGGACTTCTGAACGCCTTGCAAAATTCTTGCATTTCCTTTATTATCTTGACACTCTAAAGTTTTTTCATAGCAATTCAACTTTGCTTTGTGGGAAGCTAACCAATCCATACAAAAAAACATATCATGTGAGCCTAGGGGTAGGCTATTCAAGACTGCCTAATTCTGTATTCCACTCATCTTGAATGGACAAACTTCTATGATCTCAACCACTTTTCTCTTCATTCCCGTCGCTAATTGGAATAACCATGTTATTGCATGTTTCTTCCTCTGTAGAGAACATGCTTCAACAACTCTAGGTGAGACATAACTAAGACTAGATCCAGGGTCAATGAAAATAGAAACGATTTTCTTGGAAATTATACCTCCTAGCTCCACCACAAAATCTTGGTGGTCTGCTTGTCGATTTTCCACAACTGCATATATCCTTGGCCCACTCCTGGACACATCATTAATTGTAGATGCCTCTTGGACATTATATTCCTTCTTGTTGTCATGTTGTCTATGGGGGAAATCACTCAAAAAGTGTGGCTCTCCACATCCCCAGCATTGCAAAGTTCCTTTCTTAGGCTCCTTTTCCCTTTCCTTTGCTTTCTCTGCTGGCTTATTTCCACTTTGATATGGAAAATTTTGTTGGTGTACACTTATTCTTGGCTAGCCAAATTGTGCACTCTTCCTTTAGTTATTTTATGAAAAGGACTTGAATACATTCTTTTAGAATCCACTCTTGTCCCTCCTTTTCCAATCCTTTGAAGGCTCTTGCTTAGGCTTAGACTCATCGTATAAACACTTGGCCTTTTGAATAATGTCCTCCAATGTCTTCGGCTTGTCAAACTGAATTTGGTCATGATAGGATTGTGGTAATCCATTGAGAAAACATTGCACTCTTTCTTTCTCATCCTTGAGGTAAGGAACATACCTCAAAATCTAGGTGACGCACACTGGGTTGTGGAATCGACACGGGATCCATCCTGAGTAGAAATTAATGGCTCTTCTATTATATGAATAAACTAAGAATCCTTTGCAACACCTTATAAGGTACATATTACTTTGGTGATAATTTATTATCCTTCTTAGATTTCTTGATGGACATATGTTTGTATGGTTGTAGTCTTAAAAATACCCAATCCCCTACTTCAAAATTTCTTTCACTACGATGTTGATATGTTTGTTGTTTCATGTGATTCTGTGCCATGGTCAGGTTGTCCTTTAAGGGTTGGAGAACTTGTTGTTGATGCTTGATGTGATCTTCCACTACTTGAACCTTATATTTTTATTTTAGAGAAGAAGTGATGGAAGGTGGGTGTGTTGGACACACCGACCACATTGAGAGGGGGGGTGAATAAGTGTAGGGATATTTTTAAAACTTCCCCTTTACAAAAAATCCTTAGTTAGCAATCACCATTTTCTCATTACTTATTGTTGTCGTTTATAACCAACTAAATATGAACATACATCAACAACATATACCAACAAAAAATATCATCAATAACTCATCACCACAAGGAACACAAAGAACACAAGATGTATGTACAATTTTCTTTTTATTACAGACTACAATCCTTGGGATATCAACAACAACTGAATAGAGTTACAACTCCACAAGAGCACCAACTCTACAATGCAAGACTCAATTTACACAACTCAACACCAACTGAGAAGAGGAATCAATCCTCAACATATACCAATTTGTCAACAAGTACATGACCTGTCAGTAGTGCAACATGTGTATGTACACGCACTACCAATAGTACTGCTCATGTATGTACGCGACCATTCTATACTACAACCTACATATGCCTTCTGAGTAATTAGGGTTTTCTCTCTATGAAAAACTTAGATCCTTTGCAGCCTTCAGTCACATCTACTTTTGTCTTTCATTGTCCAATCTAAACCATAACCAATCACAACACATCTATGCTATCCCACAACTTACTCATGCTCCTCAACCATACAATATGAATGTTACTTAATCATGTATAAGAAACCAATATACTATGGAAATCATATTAGTACTGAACCATAAGAGTGATGCTCACTCTATCAATCAACCAACATAACCATATCACAACAGCCATACCAAGAATGCCTTAAGCATTCACCATACAATAAGCAAGAGTATCCATCAAGACAACTATGTAACCATACCAAAGTTTCTGTGGCATATCTGAGCCCACAGAATGCAGATATGGAACTTGCTTCAGACTTCAAGAACCTGGAATCAACTCACACTCAAGTCTCCATGACTTCATCCAACTGTACATGCCCTGCCTTCCTTCAGCCCACATGTGTACGCGTTCTTCCTCACTGTAGCCTGCGTACTCCTTTAGAAACTAGGGTTTCTGAACTTCCGAAACTTTCACTATCATGATCTCAGACTTACAGAAACTTTGATGCTTCCATGAGATCCTCCATTCAATCTCACTCTCATAATAGATCTTCAAGCTATGCTCAAGAGATGATTTTCACAAAAGACCTTTGCTTCTTATTTATACTCTCCAAGTAGTTTCCTTAGAAGCATCTTCTAGGCCACTTTGTCCACATAGCCACTTTGTCCACATAGTCACCTATGTCCAACTTAGCCCAATTTGCCACTTTTCCATGTATCCAATAGCCACTTGACCACTTAACCCATTTTCCTCATTTTAGGGTTAACCTTCTTATAACCACTTTCCATAATTATAAAGTTCTCCATTTACTTTATTATTTAAATAATCCTCCTTGACTTTGTCACTTCACTTTATTATTTAAATAATCATCTTTGATTTTGTCACTTCACTTTAATATTTAAATAATTCTCTTTGACTTTGTCACTTTATAATTTAAATAATCCTCCTTGACTTTGTCACTTCACTTTATTATTTAAATAATCCTCTTTGATTTTGTCACTTCATTTTATTATTTAAATAATCCTCTTTGACTTTGTCACTTCACTTTATTATTTAAATAATCCTCTTTGACTTTATCACTTCACTTTATTATTTAAATAATCCTCTTTGATTTTGTCACTTCACTTTATTATTTAAATAATCTCTTCTTTGCAAGCACTTTGACTTCTTTGACCTTTTGGGGCTTCAAGCCAACATATGAGGGTCCTCCAATTTCGTAAGGCCATAACTCTCAAACCGTGAGGAGTTATGTGACGTTCCACATACCACCAGAAATGGCTTGACAAACACTATACATATAGGATAGTTCCAATGAAAAATTCACTGATCTTCATCTCATTAATCCACAATTAAGCATGGTTTCTCTAACCATACTACTAGGATAAATCAACCGCAAAGTGTCTTCCCATGAGGGATTTCACCATAAGGGGACCCCTTTGGAGTTCACTACAAAGTGTCTTCCTGCGAGGGTTTTCAACATAAAGGGACCACTTTGGAGTTCATCCATTTGTACAACCATGACCTTTGGATTTCATCGCAAAGCGTCTTCCCGTGAGGGCTTTCACCATAAGGGGACCACTTTGGAGTTCATCCATTTGTACAACCATGACAAGACAATAATGAGTCATATTTACATCAAACCAACTACAACTCATTGATCCATCTTCATCTATGCATACAACTATGACTCCTCTTGACATCAAGGTCAAGACATGATCCATCAATCACTACATCAATATACTATGACAAGACATTGTTCCTTTTACATCAATCATTTGGCATCAATGACAACATTATCCAACAATCTCCCCCTTTCGCATTGATGGCAATACCAACATTTATGTCAACCCTAATCATTGATGGAAACATGTAGACAAGACATTGATCTACATCAATAGTCATCTCAATCACATCAATGTGACTATCTCTCCCCCTTTGACATCAATGGAAATGGGTAGTTCTCTCCTTGGGGATGCTCCCCCTGCCTGAACTCTCCTTGGGGCTGGTCCACCTACCTGGATGCCTTTGATCTTTCTCTAAATAATCTCTACCATTTTGAACAAGGGATATCACTCTGATGTAATGATTAAAATATATAGTTCATGCTCCCCCTGTGTCCATCGCTCCCCCTGGAACTATGTTGTTGTGCTCTTTCTCCAAGTATAGGTCACTTTTTCAAGTATTTATCTTTGCATCTGATAAATCTCTCCTCCTGGAATAATGGGAAGAAGAATGACTACCCCTATGGGTATGTCTCCCCCTATCTTCTCTGCAATATGAACAATGTGCTACCACTGCAATATGCTTCTACTACAAATGCTACTGCTCAACAGGAACATAGATCAAATGCTCTTTCTATGACGATCCTTGGACCTATCCATGCATCAAAATCGTGCCATACCATACATCATGAAGAAAAAGATATGCCAACAATGAATAGAGAATCATGAACAAAACATTAACCAAGTACATCATGTGCCAACCATGCACAATACCCATGTACATCAACCATGTACATCAATACCATAAGATATCATCAATGGAGTGCATAAACCATATGCCTCTACCAACATGCCAACCATGTGCCTCAAACAAGTGTCATATCACTCATGATATGCCTCTACTAAGAACCAAGTGCCACATTCATGTATCTTAATCAAATGAAGTGTCTCAACTATATCATCCATACATCAACAAGTGCACCAAACATGTACCAATTGTACCAAGCAAGTGCATAAACCATGCACCAATACTACAATAAGATGAACTACAATCAAGATGTGCCCTCATGCATGTATGCCATATCCACCATAAAACATGTAATCATGAAAACCTGCAACAAACATGTCAAACCCTGCAACAAACCATGTCAGACCCTACAACACAGAGTTATACCATCATACCATGTTGCAACTCATATGCATAGCCCTTTTCCCAAGGCTTTTTACCACAGATACGCAACCTGCTGCATAGACAACTCACATATGTACATGACCTATTCATAGGTTTGCGTATGTACGCGAATGTTACCATTGTAACCCACATATGCTTCTGAAGATGACAAACTTGAGCTTCCCTTAAGGTTGCCATTTTGTTCTGACTGTTTATTTTTTTTCACCCACTTCTGAAGGTGTCCCAGTTTTTTCATAACTTGAGCTTTAAGCTTCCATCTTTTCAAAAATGTCTTCCTTCCTAACTTCATGCCTTCTTCTAGTCATGCTATATGAAGTCCTCATCATGGAATTTATTCTTGTGTTCCAACAATCATAGGATTTGTGGCCAAATCCACTACAGTTGGAACATCTCATGGTGTGACAATGAGCAACAATATGCCCTACTTGATTACAGCTCCAACACCTTAAGGTGTTATGAAATCTTTCACTATCTTTTCTTGCATAATATCTGCATTCCAAAGCTTTGTGATCATATTCATTACATGAGTAACATTGACCATGAAAAACATTTTCATACCTTTGTTTTGGTGTCCATATTGAAGGTGTCTCTCTTCCTTGAGGTGTAAAGATGGTTTCTTGATGTCTTCCTTGCTTTGTTCTTTTGAAACTTTCATTTCCTTGTGTAGATGATTGAATGACAGCATTATTTCCATCCTTTGAGAGTGAGGGACTTACCTCATGCTTCTTTGAAGTGCTTGCTTCAACATGTGTAGCTTATTTCTTGTATTCAAGACCTGATTTATCATTTGGTGATCTTTGACTATCCAAGATCTCATTCAAGTTTGTTGAGCTATTCAAGAATTTGTTTGAATTCTTGATGCGGGAGCATCGTAGAAAGACAAAGCATGTGCCTAGCCAAAGAGATAGCTGGACGCATAGATGCAATTAAATACGTTTTTGTGAAAATGTTTTGAAGTTTAAAATCTGAAGCATTAATGTAATGGACAGGAGGAAAGTGTAGTTGCATTTATATCTTGAAGATCCAAACTGATTTTGGAGCGTATGTTCCTATCTGCCGGATGTAATACGCATTTATGTGTGTTTAATGCAAGTAGGTGGATTTAATTTAATAGATTAGACAGTTTTAGAAGCATAGGAGTGAAAACAGGTCATAGACACCCTCACCTTGTATCATTGTAACATAATTCATAATTCGTAAGATGTAGAGCTGTAAAGAAGAATATAAGAGAACAAATAATTTTATGCATTTTAGTTGTTATTTTCCATGTATAGGAGCACTGGAATTAATAGAAGAAAGCTTTGATTCCAATCTACGTGTTTGTTATGTTTTTTGGAACCACCTGTTGAATGGTATGTTGCAAGCTAGTTTATATTCTCTGTGTGCATTTTATTTACATGAAATATGTGTGTGTATGCTCTAGAAATCTATGTTGAATGTTTGAATTCTGGATAAGGGGAGAATGAGTTTCAGTTGTTTCTCTTTCTAAGAAATCCTGCAAAGAGTGTAGTGGAGGGTCCGCAAGGAGTGCGATGACCAGGCTATGAGTTTCATCTCAGAATCCTCAGAGGAGATTCAAATCATGTTTTTACAGGCCAAGTGCAAGGTGCATAGATTGAGAGATTGTTGTTGCAAGAGGTGCATAGAGTCGAAAACCCAAATAACCAGTGGTTATTTGAAAATTTTCCACAAGAAGTGAGTGCAGGGATCCTTTTGGAAGTTTTGAGCGTACAAGTGTAAGCTCAGAAGGGATAGAACCTCTAAAGTGTTCGAATAAAGACGGAGGTCGAAATCGTCTCATAGAAGTCAAGTTCAGGAGGGAGGACGCCAAGTCATTTGGCCAGAAGTCCTTGAGAAGTTGAATCGGACGGCGGAATCGCTTCAAGAGGAAGTGCCAAAGTTCTGTAGGTTGTTGTATCTAATAGATTAGTGGAGGGATTAAGACTGAGAGTCTTTCAACACCCATAAGCTCAGGAGGAGTAGTGACCGTTAGATCCAGATCAATGAGGACCTTTTATCTCGTATGTGAATTCACCATATCGGGGATCGGTAAGTGGAGTAGTTCAAGGTTGGACTCGAGAGTTGCGAAATCCCAATACAGCTAGGACCATTGGATTGAGGGAGGTTGTTAAAGTCCTAACCCGCACATAGGTAGATCAATGTATTTGGATGTAATAAAGGTCAATATTAATAAGGCCTTTCAATAAAATAGAATAAGGCAGATGTAAGAAGACCTAATAGAAGCTTCCACTTCTAGAAGGATCTTCCTGTAGATGTTTCTCTTAATAGACATATTTAGTATAAATAAGGGTCGAGGGTATGAAAACCCTAGCTTGGATATTATTGTAACAGAGCGATGCTCGATTGGAGGTTGCCCCCTCGAAGAGGCCTGTGAACATTGCTTTCTGAATCAAAGTGTTATTTCTATTGCTGTTCTTATATCATTTCTGTGTTATTGTGGAGATTATGCTAGATATTTTACTGTTATTATGCCATTTCTAGCATTTTATTTCTGTTTTGCATATTTTATATATCTGGTATCTTGCAAGTGGTATCAGAGCACTTTCCTTGGCAGAAATTGTGGGTATTTTTTTCCAGGGTAGAGACGTATTCCAGTGTCTTTAAGCCACAGAGATCTGTTGTTACGTGCATAAACCCACGGTTGAGGGATTCATACACGCAGGAAATACAAGTGTTTCTTAAGCACACATCTGTTGGCCACCCTTGTAACCCCTGTTGGTACCCCTTCGAGTGGTAGCACATTAGACAACACCTATGTACAGATCGACCTAGATTTTCTGAAGCCCTCTTTAGATAAACCTATCGGCCACCAGACTGCTATAGTGTCACAGAGAACAACACTCAGGAAGATACTCTCTAGTACCTGGGTCGGGTAGTACAGATAAGGGTATGGTCTATCCTCCTTAGTTAGTTCCCTGAGATATTGGGCTGAGTACTACTGTTGGACCCCGCACGTATATCACAGAGCTATAGCACAGGGCAAACCCTTGTCTGTAGAACCCTTGAATACCTAACCCTTGGGGAACATAAACATAAACATAAACAAATTAAACTGGTGAGATCTATTGTCGTGCATCTGTGTTCGGGTTGCCAAGTAAATACACATTTCTTTCTGGTTAAGAATTTGGGGATTTCAGCACTACAACATTCTTCAGACCAAAGTATAACCCCACAGCTGTAAAAAAAAAAAAAAAAAGTCTGGAAATTTTTTCACCATTATTTGAGACCTATTCCATTAGATTCATCTCTTCTCCCTTATCACATTCATCCATATCATTTTTTTGCAAAACTTTCTGACCCAACCCGCTCCCTTTTCAGTTCACCCATCCTCATGGCCCATACCCGTAGCCAAGAACTAAAGTCTCGCTTCAACACCTTGCAATCCGGTTTCCTCGAGACCCAACAAGAAGTGCAACAACTCAGTGCTAGTATTGCCTCCTATGATGCATCATTCAATACCACCATAAATGCATCCGTAAATGCAGTCGTGCAGTCCGCAATGGCGGAATTCAAACATGAACTGACCACCCAGCTTGAATCTATCTTTGCATCACTCTGCACCAAACTCAAGATCCCTACCGATGACTCTTTTCCTGATGCACATACAAAGACTGAAGGTTAAACTTATTCCCATTCCTTTCAGCCCCATCACTTTCAACGGGACATACGCCTTCCGTGGGTGGATGTAACCAAATTTGATGGCTCGGACCCCACTGGTTGGGTCACCTAAATGGAACATTATTTCTCTCTCTACAACATTACATATGACTTGGCCAAACTCCAGTATGGTTTTCTTCATCTAGATCAAGAATGCTGGCAATGGTGGCAATGGAGAAAAACTTCCTGTCAAGGGTATATTGCTTGGACCCAATTTGTGACTGAGCTTTATGAACGCTTTGACACTGACACCAACCATTTGGGCCGTTTGACAAAATTGAAGCAATCAGGCACAATAGAAGACTTCATAGCTGCATTTGAGTGCTTGGATTTTCGAACAGAGGGCATGACTGATGCTTTCTTTCGAGAGTGTTTTATCAGTGGCCTCAAGGAGGAGATTCGGGCCCATGTCCTCGTGGCTCGACCTACGACTTGGGTGGAGGCTACTAAAAAAGCTAAATAAGCACAACAAATTGTTTCCTCTCAAAACCGTAAGCCTTCCTTTATCCCTCGCCCTAAACCAGTCAACCCCAATACTCCATCTGCCCCATTAAAGATCCAAAAATTGACCAGGGATGAAATGGTTGAACGCCAACTCAAAGGCCTCTGTTATAATTGTGATGACAAATATTTCCCAGGCCACAAATGTAAGGAACAAAATATTTTTATGGCCATCTCTGAGGATATTTCAGAAGAGGATGTTGACACTCCCCTTGTGCCCGAGTCACCAGAAATCACTGACATAAACCCTCCCTCCGACCATCCCGAAGTGGAACCGATCATTTCCCTCAATGCTCTCACTAGCTTCTCAGCCCCCCAAACCCTCAAGTTAATCGGTTACATCAATCACCAAAAGGTCATCATTCTAGTTGATAGTGGCAACACCCACAATTTTATTCATCGCTGCATTGCCCAAGAAACCCATTGCTACATCCATGTTGTCAACAATTTCCAAATCATGATTGCCAATGGTGGTTATATGAAATGTGGCGGGCGCTATGAAAATGTGCGTCTCCAAATCGGTGACTACCACCTAAAATCCCATATGTTTGCTATTGACATGGGCGGTTGTGACATTGTGTTGGGTGCAGTCTGGCTAAGGACTTTGGGTCCCATTCTCATGGATTTTCAAAACTTAACCATGCAATTCGACCAATGCGGCCACCAACATAAATTCCAAGGCATCACTT
>ML797363.1:14452-46471 GCA_009831015.1 Picea engelmannii
AAGGATATCTCTATGGACTTTATTACAGGCTTACCCAAATCGGGGAATAAATCAGTCATAATGGTGGTGGTGGATCGCCTTTCCAAGTATGCTCATTTTTGCGCTCTTCACCACCCATTTACTACATCCACGGTGGCTCAAATGTTCATGGACCAGGTCTTCAAGATTCATGGCATGCCACACTCTATTGTTTCTGATCGAGACCCAACTTTCACAATCAATTTTTGGCAAGAACTGTTTAAGCTACAAGGCACACAATTGCATCTTAGCTCAGCTTATCATCCCCAGACAGATGGTCAAACAGAAGTTGTCAACAAGTGTTTGGAAACATATCTGAGGTGCTTTGCCTTTGAAAAACAACACCAGTGGGCTCAATGGTTACCCCTCGCCGAATGGTGGTACAACACTACATACCATATAGCCACTCGCATGATTCCTTTTGAAGCGGTATATGGACAGAATCCACCTTTAGTTCTCTCATACTTACTGGGTACCTCGAAGGTCCAGGAGGTTGACCAAACACTTACAGTCCAAGAGGATATCCTTCGTACCCTTAAAGAGAACTTGGTCATGGCACAGAATAGAGTGAAGCAACAAGCAGATCAAGGTTGCTCTGAACGTCAATTTGCAGAAGGGGATCAAGTGTTTTTGAGACTACAACCATATAAGCAAACTTCCCTCAACGCCGAGCATTGTCAAAAGATAGCACCCAAATTTTATATCCTTTACACAGTTCTCAAGCGTGTGGGACAAGTCGCATATCAGTTAGCTCTGCGTAGTCAGTCGAAGCTACATCCTGTTTTTCATGTTTCATGCTTGAAGAAGGTGATTGGAACCAGGTGCCAAATTCAAACCAACCTTCCAGAGTTAGCTGAAGAAGGATCCATTTGGCTACAACCAGAAGCAGTTTTGGACCAGCGTGAGATTCGCCTGCGTCAGAGAACCATCAAGGAAGTGCTAGTACAGTGGAAAGGAGGCACACAACCGTAGATCTCGTCGAGGGTATGATTTCATAGTTGGGGATCCATAGAGGAAGAGGAATGGTTGTTGGTTGTTCACTCGAGTTACGAAAGCTGGAAAGTCTGTGTGGACAGGTGGCAAGAACTCACCCTGTAAGTAGAGTAAAGAAGAGGTGACAGGTGGTGTGCGCCTGTCACTTTGGGTGGAGTCAACCTTCGTTGACGAATCACATTTAGGGGATTCGCAAGAGAAGAGCACGAGAGGTTGGCGCTCCAACTCGCGAAGTCGGGACTTGTGAAAGGTGCTTGCGTTAAGGCTTGGCTGTGGCCATATTGGAAAAGGGGTTGAGGAGGGGTCTTACTCCTTAAGCCCATTCGCAATTTCTCTTTTCAGCTATTGCCAAGGACTATGGAATTTTATTCGAAGTTTCCAAATCGTGAGACCCTAAGTCCTTTGCGGGTTTAAACAAGGAGTTTAGTTAACCCTTGTCATGGTTTAGAAAATATCCTATACGAATCTTGGCTTGAGGGCAGGAGGACTACACCAGTGGTGGTATCAGAGCTCAGAACAAATTCTTTTCTTTCTACAATAGAGAGAAAAGAGGAATTTTACAGCCATGCCGCCGAGAAGAAGAGAAAGGCCCATGCCTGATCTAGCAGTGGAAAGAGAAATGCGTGAATTACGTGCCAGACTTGATGCTATGGAGACAACATAGAGGTGAACAGTTGACGCTGGGGATATCAACGAAGCTGAAAATGAAGGAGAAGAAGTTGCAGTCGAAGTTGCTGCAGAAGAACACCTATTTAGGGTTGTTGCAAGGATAGGTGCTAGGGAAAAAATGGACATTCCAATGTACAAAGGCAACCTATATGTTGAAGAGCTTCTAGACTAGATTAGAGCCCTAGACAAATACTTCGACTATGAGGATGTTGAGGAAGAAAAAAAAGTCAAACATGTCGTTACTAGACTTAAAGGGCATGTGACACTGTGGTGGGATGAACTGCAGGCTGACAGACATTGTAAGGGAAAGAAAAAAATCAAGAGCTGGGATAGAATGGTTGCAAAAATGAAATCCAAATTCATACCCAGAGATTATCAAATCAATCTGTTTCGGAGGATGCAGAATTTGAGACAGAAGCTGATGTCAGTGAAAGAATACACTGAAGAGTTCTATAGGATAAACATCAGAGCAGGTCATCGGGAAAGCAATGATGAAAAAGTTTCCAGGTATATGAATGGTATACGATATGACATCCAGGATGAGATGAGCATGATGACCATCTGAACCGTAGAAGATGCTTATCAGATGGCTCTAAAAGCTGAAGAGAAGCTGAGCCGAAAGCAAGGTCAAAGAGGCTGAGGCAGAAGTCAAAGTAGAGTCAAGACAATTGCCCAGGACAGAACTCAAAAGCCTAAAGAAGAGGGGGAGAAACCTCAACCTCAACCTGAGAGAGGAGGAAGCTCACAGGGGAGGCAATATGCTGATAGAAATACTTTTCCTCGAGCCAGAGGAAGAGGAAGAGGCAGAGGAGGTGAAGTGAAATTCTTTGTCTGTGGAAAAATCAGACATAAATCCTATGAGTGTCCATATAGGAAGAAATATGGTGGTGAAACTCACATTGCCGAATCTCAAGGATGGAATGTTGAGGCAAAGGACGCTGAGAGCAGAAGATCTTTGATGATGCGGAAAGTCATCTTGAAACCAGAGAACGAGCCAGAGAACCCAGCCCAAAGAAACAGTTTGTTTTAGACTGCTTGTAAAACCAAAGACAGGGTATGAAAGGTCATAGTGGACAGCGGTAGCACAGATAATATTGTATCCACGGAAATGGTAGAAAAGATGGAGCTGAAGACTGTTGCGCATCCAAGCCCATACAAATTTTCGTGGCTATAAAAAGGACATCAGGTAAATGTCACTAAACAATGTTTAGTTGAATTTAAAATAGGAGGATATAATGATGAGATATTATGTGATGTCATTCCCATGGATGTTTGTCATCTATTGCTTGGTAGACCGTGGCAATATGACAAAAATGTGGTGCATGATGGGAGAAAGAACATGTACACTCTGGAGAAAAATGGTAGGACGCACATGTTGTTGCCAATCAAGGAAAAAGAAGTGAAAACAGTGATGAGAAACACTATACTTCTTATGAGTGGGAAGGAAATTCTTAAGGAAGTCAAGAAGAAGGAAGACACACAATTCATTTTGGTTAGGAAGCCCATAATTGTTTTGAACAACACTAGGATAGATGATTTACCGGAAGAAATCCAGGAGTTGTTGGAAGAATTTTTTGATATAGTAGTGGATGAACTACCTTTCTCGTTGCCACCTATCAGGAGTATAATTCATCACATCGATATTATACCTGGAGCTAGTTTTTCAAACAAAGCAGCTTATAGGTTGACGTTGCAGGAGAATGAAGAAGTTAAGAGACAGGTCCGAGACTTAATGGACAAAGGATTGATTAGGGAGAGTTTGAGTCCATGCGCTATTCCAACAATGCTGAGCCCAAGGAAGGATGGTGGTTGGAGAATGTGTACAGACTCAAGGGAAATCAATAAGATTACCATTAGATACAGGTTCCCATTGCCAAGGATGGATGACTTTATGGATTGCTTGAGTGGAGCAAAGTTTTTTTCAAAGATTGATTTGAAAAGCGGATATCATCATATTAGAATGAGAAAAGGTGATGAATGGAAGACGACATTCAAGACGAATGAAGGGATTTATGAATGTCTTGTCATGCCATTTGGCTTGACGAATGCACCCAGTACTTTCATGAGGTTGATGAATGAAGTCCTGAAGGATTTCATTGGGAAATCCGTCATTGTATATCTTGATGATATATTAATATTCAACAAAACTGAAGCAGATCATTTGAAGCATTTAGCTGCAGTGATGAGAAGGTTACAACAAGAGAAATTACTGATCAACATGAAGAAATCGTCATTTATGAGGACAAAACTCATTTATTTGGGTTTTGTTATCACTGCAAATGAACTGAAAATGGATCCGGAAAAGATAAAGGCAATTAAGGATTGGCCATCACCAAAGAGCGTGTTTGAAGTTCGAAGCTTCCATGGTTTGGCTAGATTCTACATGAAATTCATCCGAAACTTCAGTGGAATTAGTGCACCAATGATGGATACGGTGAATAAAAGACATAAATATTTTCACTGGACGGAGGAAGCGGAGAAGAGTTTCAACCTGCTGAAGAAGAAGATCACTGAGCAACAAATTCTGGTTTTTCCACATTTCAGCAAGACATTCCAAGTCAAGTGTGATGTGAGTGGATTTTCCATTGGAGCGGTCTTAAGCCAAGACAATAGGCTGGTCACGTATTTCAGTGAAAAATTGAATGAAACAAAGATTAAGTACTCCATGTATGACAAAGAATTCTACGCAGTCATACAAGCACTGAAGAAATGGAGGCACTATTTGGTTCCAAAAGAGTTCATTTTGTACAACGATAATCACACTTTGCAATTCGTGAATCAACAGGAGAAGTTGAACCAAAAACATGCTAAATGGGTTGAATACATGCATAATTTTACTTTTGTGATTAAGCATATTTCTGGAACTGCTAACAAAGTTGTTGACGCTTTGAACATGAAATGTTTTCTTATGTAGGAATTTCGAGTTAAGACTTTGGGTTTTGATAACCTCAAAGAAATGTATGGGGATGATCCAAATTTCAAAGAGGCATATGAGGCGTCTGAGAATCCAATTCTCAGGGAAAGAAGCCAATGGACAGAGTACATGATCCAGGATGGACTATTGTTCAGGGGAAATCAACTATGTATTCTGAAATGCTCCATGAGGGAGAATTTGTTGAAGGAAAATCATAGCGGAGGATTGGCCGAACACTTCAGTCATGAAAAAATGTTCTCAAAATTGAATGGCTCATATTACTGGCCAGGGATGAGGACAGATGTGAAGAAATTTATGGACAGGTGCAGAATTTGTCAGCACACCAAGGGAAAAAGGCAGAACACAGGGTTATATCAGCCATTACCCATACTCGAAAGGCCATGGGACACAATGAGCATGGATTTCATATTAGGACTGCCAAGGACACAGAGGGGATATGATTTAATCTTTGTAGTGGTAGACATATTTTCAAAGATGGCACATTTCATACCATGCCAGAAAACTAGTGACGCAACTCATATTGTGAACTTGTTTTTCAAGGAAGTCGTCAAACTTCACGGCTAGCCAAGGAGTATCGTTTCTGATCGAGATACCAGGTTCGTAGGACATTTCTGGAGGACCTTATGGAAGAAGCTGGGGAATAACTTGTCTTTTAGCTCAATGTATCATCCTCAGATGGATGGATAGACAGAGGTCGTGAACAAAATCTTGGGAAATTTGTTAAGGATCTTAGTGACTGAACACCACAGTCAATGGGATCACATTCTGCCACAGGAGGAATTCGCTTACAATGATTCACTCAATAGAAGCACAGGGCAGAGTCCATTCCAAATTGTATATGGAATGCAGCCAAGGGGAGTGTCTGAATTGAAAGATTCAGAACAAGATGAATTCAGGAGTGCTAGTGCAGAGGACTTTGCAGAAGGAATGAAGGAGCTTCATAGCAGAATCAAGGAGTGATTGCAGAATTCGAGTCAAGAGTACAAGTGTAGAGAATATCAACACAGGTGAGAACTTCAATTTGAAGTTGGTGATTTGATTCTTTCACATTTGAGGAAGGAAAGGTTCCCAAGGGGAACATACAACAAGTTGAAGATGAAGAAAATTGGACTGTGAAAGGTCATAAGAAAATTCGGGGCAAACGCGTATGAGATTGAATTACCCGATGGGGTCGGAATCTCACCGATATTCAATGTTGCAAATTTGTACCCTTACAGAGTTGAATAACAAGGAGTAGAAGATGAACAAGAAAATATTCAATGGACAAAACAAATGCCTATAGCTGAAAAGCCACATATAGAAAGCATAGTTGACAAGAGGATTAGCAGAAAGACCAGGAGAAAAGAATATTTTGAATACTTGGTCAAGTGGAAAGGACATCCAGTTGAAGATGCCAGTTGGGAGGATGAAACAACAATTCAAAAGCATGGACAGACCGTGCGAGAGATCATGAATAGGAGTTCATGAAAATTTTCAAGCGAGGGAGTATGATGCAGGAGCATCGTAGAAAGACAAAGCATGCGCCTAGCCAAAGAGACAACTGGATGCGCAGATGCAATTAAATATGTTTTTGTGAAAATGTTTTGAAGTTTAAAATCTGAAGCATTAATGTAATGGACAGGAGGAAAGTGCAGTTGCATTTATATCTTGAAGATCCAAACTGATTTTGGAGCGTATGTTCCTATCTGCCATATGTAATAGGCATTTATGTGTGTTTAATACAAGTAGGTGGATTTAATTTAATAGATTAGACAGTTTTAGAAGCGTAGGAGGGAAAACAGGTCATAGACACCCTCACCTTGTATCATTGTAACATAATTCATAATTCGTAAGATGTAGAGCTGTAGAGAAGAATATAAGAGAACAAATAATTTTATGCATTTTAGTTGTTATTTTCCATGTATAGGAGCACTAGAATTAATAGAAGAAATATTTGATTCCAATCTATGTGTTTGTTATGGTTGTTGGAACCACCTATTGAATGGTATGTTGCAAGCTAGTTTATATTCTCTGTGTGCATTTTATTTGCATGAAATCTGTGTGTGTGTGCTCTAGAATTCTATGTTGAATGTTTGAATTCTGGATAAGGGGAGAATGATTTTCAGTTGTTTCTCTTTCTAAGAACTCCTTCAAAGAGTGAAGTGGAGGGTCCACAAGGAGTGTGATGACCAGGCTATGAGTTTCATCTTAGAACCCTCAGTGGAGATTCAAATCGTGTTTTTACAGGCCAAGTGCAAGGTTAGCTCAGAGTCGTGCAAGGTGTGCGCAGGCTGAGCGAGGTTTGGGATTTTACCAACTCAAGAGGGAGATTGAGAGATTGTTGTTGCAAGAGGTGCATAGAGTCGAAGACCCAAATAACCAGAGGTTATTTGAAGATTTTTCGCAAGGAGTGCGTACAGGGACCCTTTTGGAAGTTCTAAGTGTACAAGCATAAGCTCAGAAGGGATAGAACATCTGAAGTGTTCGAATAAATACGGAGGTCGAAATCATCTCACAGAAGTCAATTTCAGAAGGGAGGATGCCAAGTCATTTGGCCAGAAGTCCTTGAGAAGTTGAATCAGATGGCGGAATCACTTCAAGAGGAAGTGCCAAAGTTTCGTAGGTTGTTGGATATAATAGATCAGTGGAGGGATTAAGACTGAGAGTCTTTCAACACCCATAAGTTCAGGAGGAGTAGTGACCGTTAGATTTGGATCAACGAGGACCGTTTATCTCATATGTGAATTCTCCATATCGGGGATCAGGAAGCGGAGTAGTTCAAGGTTGGACTCGAGAGTTGCGAACTCCCAGGTTGCGAAATCCCGATACAGCCAGGACTGTTGGATCGAGGGAGGCACATAACCATAGATCTTGTCGAGGGTACAATCTTGGAGTCGGGGATCCATAGAGGAAGAGGAACGACTCTTGGCTATTTGCTTGAGTTGCAAAAGCCGAAAAGTCCAGGTGGACAGGTGGCAATAACTCACCTCGTAAGTAGAGTAAAGCAGAGGTGACATGTGGTGTGCGCCCATCGATTTGGGTGGAGTCAACCTTCGTTGACGGATCGTGTTTCAGGGATTTGCAAGGGAAGAGCACGAGAGGTTGGCACTCCAACTCGCGAAGTCGCAAGTTGTGAAAGGTGCTTGTATTAAGGATTGGCTGTGGTCATATTGGAAAAGGGGTTGAAGAGGGGGCTTACTCCTTAAGCCCATTTGCAATTTCGAGTTTCGGCTATTGCCAAGGACTATGGCATTGTATTCGAAGTTTCCAAATCGCGAGACCCGAAGTGATTTGCAGATTTAAACAAGGAGTTTAGTTAACCCTTGTCGTGGTTTAGAACAAATCCTATGCGGATCTCAGCCTAAGGGCAGGAGGTCTGCACTAATTCTCTACTTTCTTTCTAATATCAACAACTTCAGCTTTCGGCTTATGACATGACTCTTCATTTTCATTTACTTGATTCTTTAGTAATTCCTCTACCCTTTTGGATTCTTCAATTTGGGTCTTGAGATGGACATTAACTTCAATACTTTTGCTAATCTCATCATCTAGCTTCTTATTCTCTTCTATTTCATTCTTTAGTCTTTTGATATCTTCTTGTTTTTCTTCTAATTGAGTCTTTTTACTTTCTTCTTGTTCCTTGAGCATTGTCTTTAACTTCAATATATGCCTTTGATTCTTTTTAAGAAACCTTTTAGTGTTCTAAAAAAGATAGCTATATTCTATGTAACAATGGTCATAGTTATATTCAAATAGACCCCATTCTACTTCCCTTTTAAGATTTGATAGTTCTTATTCTACTTCTTCCATGGGATAACTATCATCTAATTCTAAACAACCTATTTCTATATTTTCTTCTTCACTTGTAGAGAAATATTCAACATCATCACTTTTTGAAATATTTCAATCAAGGGATTTTGGAGATTCTTTACCTTCATTGATCTTGATGGAATTGTCTTCAAGGTCTTAATTTTTTCTTTGGTATGTCTTCTCTAGCTTTAGCCATAGATCCTTTGCGGAAGTGCATTGTCCCATGCTCTCTTTGATAGAACTCGAGAGTCCACTAAGAATGGTATTGAGAGACAATGCATCATTCTTCTTCTCTTCACTTTGACTGATCCACCAATAGCTGCTTTCAAAACACCCGCTCCTATTTCCTTCAAATGCACTTTCATTTCTATTCTCCATGTAGAATATTTTTCCTCATCAAGGATTGGAACTTCATCATCCATTTGTGTGTCCATGGATCTCCTCCAAGCTTGTTAAGGCTTATAATGAAGGCCTGCTCTGATACCAATTGTTGGACACATCGATCACACTGAGAGGGGGGTTGAATCAGTGTAGGGATATTTTTAAAAATTCCCCTTCACAAAAAATCCTTAGTTAGCAATCACCATTTACTCATTACTTATTGCTTTCATTTATAACCAATTAAATGTGAACATACATCAAAAACATATACCGACAACAAATATCATCAATAATTCATCACCACAAGGAACACAAAGAACACAAGATGTATGTACACTTTTCTTTTTATTACAGACTACAATCCTTGGGTTATCAACAATAACTTAATAGAGTTACAACTCCACAAGAGCACCAGCTCTACAATGCAAGACTCAACTTACAAAACTCATAACCAACTAAGAAGAGGAAGCAATCCTCAAAAGATACCAATCTATCAATAGGTACTTGACCTGTCAGTAGTGCAACATGCATATGTACGCACCCTACCAGTAGTACAACTCGCATATGTACGTGACCAATCTGTACTACAACATGTGTATGCCTTTTGAGTAATTAAGGTTTTCTCTCTATGAAAAACTCAGATCCTTTGCATCCTTCAGTCACATCTACTTCTGTATTTCATTGTCCAATCTGAACCATAACCAATCACAACACATCTATGCTCTCCCACAACTTACTCATGCTCCTCAACCATACAATATGAATGCTACTTAATCATGTATAAGAAACCATTATACTATGGAAATCATATCAGTACTGAACCATAATAGTGTTGCTCACTCTATCAATCAACCAACATAACCATATCACAACAACCATACCAAGAATGTGTTAAGCATTCACCATACAATAAGCAAGATTATCCATAAAGGAAACTATGTAACCATACCAGAGTTTTTGTGGCAAATCTGAGGCCATAGAATGCAGATCTTGAACTTACTTCAGACTTCAAGAACCTGACATCAGCTCACACTCAAGTCTCAATGACTTCATCCAACTGTATGCGCTCTGCCTTCCTTCAGCCCACATGTGTACGCGTTCTTCCTCACTATAGCCCACACACTCCTTCAGAAACTAGGGTTTCTGAACTTCTGAAATTTTCACCGTCATGATCTCAGACTTACGAAAACTTTGATGCTTCCATGAGATCCTCCAGTCAATATCTCTCTCAGAATAGATCTTCAAGCTATTCTCAAGAGATGATTTTCACAAGAGACCTTTGATTCTTATTTATACTCTCCATGTAGCTTCCTTAGAAGCATCTTCTAGGCCACTTTGTCCACATAGCTACTTTGTCCACATAGTCACCTATGTCCAACTTTTTCCAATTTGTCACTTATCCATGTATCCAATAGCCACTTGACCACTTAACCCATTTTCCTCATTTTAGGGTTAACCTTCTTATAACCACTTTCCATAATTAGAAAGTTCTCCATTTACTTTATTATTTAAATAATCCTCCTTGACTTTGTCACTTCACTTTATTATTTAAATAATCCTCTTTGATTTTGTCACTTCACTTTAATATTTAAATAATCCTCTTTGACTTTGTCACTTTATTGTTTAAATAATCGTCCTTGACTTTGTCACTTCACTTTATTATTTAAATAATCTTCTTTGATTTTGTCACTTCACTTTATTATTTAAATAATCCTCTTTGATTTTGTCACTTCACTTTATTATTTAAATAATCCTCTTTGACTTTGTCACTTCACTTTATTATTTAAATAATCCTCTTTGATTTTGCCCCTTCACTTTATTATTTAAATAATCTCTTCTTTGCAATCACTTTGACTTCTTTGACCTTTTGGGGCTTAGAGCCAACATATGAGGGTCCTCCAACTTTATAAGGCCATAACTCTCAAACCATGAGGAGTTATGTGACATTCCACATACCACCGGAAATGGCTTGACAAGCACTATCCATCTATGATAGTTTCACTGACAAATTCACTAATATTAATTTCATTATTCCACAATTAAGCATGGGTTCTCTAACCATACTACTAGGATAACTCAACCGCAAAGCGTCTTCCCATGAGGGATTACACCATAAGGGGAAAAATTTGGAGTTCATCACAAAGATTCTTCTCATGAGGGCTTTCACCACAAGGGGACCACTTTGGATTTCATCCATTTGTACAACCATGACCTTTGGAGTTCACCGCAAAGTGTCTTCCCATGAGGGCTTTCACCATAAGGGGACCACTTTGGAGTTCATCCATTTGTACAACCATGACAAGAAAATAATGATTCATCTTTACATCAATCCAACTACAACTCATTGATCCATCTTCATCTATGCATACAACTATGCCTCCTCTTGACATCAATCCATTGACATCAAGGTCAATACATGATCCATCAATCACTACATCAATATACTATGACAAGACATTGTTCGTTTGACATCAATCCTTTGGCATCAATGAAAACATGATCCAAGAGGATGATATCCATAGAGTTCCATAAATGGTGTCATTTTTGTTGCAGTATGAAAGGAAGTGTTATACAACCATTCTTCCAAGGGTATACATTTGAACCATTTGAACATTTGTTCACTATCTCGGTTTTTCCATCAGAATGTGGATGATAAGATGAGCTATGAGCCAATTGAGTACCCAAACAAGAAAATAATCATGTCCAAAAATGTCCAATGAAGATGGGATCTCTGTCACTTACAATAATCTTTGGTCTTCCATGTAGCTTTTGAATTGTCTCCATGAATGCGATGGCAAATGTATTGGATTTGAAAGGATGAGAGAGTGCAGAAAAGTGTGCATACTTGGTTAGTCTATCAACAACCACCATGATGACAATATTTTTTTCATACTTTGGTAAAATTGTGATAAAATCCATGGAAACCTCTTCCCAGTGCTTACTTGGGATGGATAATGGTTGTAAAAGACCTGGGGTCTTAATTGTTTCCACCTTATTTTGTTGGCAAACCAAAAATTTTTCCACAAACCTTTGAAAATTAGTTTTAAGGCCATCCCAAAAAAAATCCTTCTTAACCCTATGGCAGGTTTTCAAAAATCCTAAGTGCCCTTCTACCAAAGAGATGTGCAATTCCAAGAGTACCTTTTGTTTGAGTTGAGAGTTCTTACATAAATATAAGTGGTATTTGTACCATAGTGAATCATTTTTCCATGTAAATGTATCTGATGCACTGGAATCCTGTTGTAACCTTTGAATGAGAGTCCACACATTTTCTTCATTCTTCCATTCATCCCTCTCTTCTATTATCCAATCGGGTTGGATGATCGAGATAGAACAGAGAAAGGCCTCAATATCTTCATCATTTCTTGAGAGTGCATATGCCATAACATTTTTCTTCCCATTTTTGTAGATGATTTCAAAATCATAACCCAACATCGATCACCCATTTTTTTGTTATTCTAAAGATAGTCTTTTTTCCAAGAAGTATTTAAGACTATCATGATTTGTTTTGACCTTGAAGTGCCTACCTATTAGGTAAGGGTTCCATTTCTTCAATGCATGTAGTATTTCCATCATTTCCTTCTCATAAATGGGTTTGTGTGATCCCTTTCCCTTGAGTGGACGACTTTCAAAAGTAAGGAGCCTTACTTCTTGCATTAGAACAACACCAATGCCATTTCCCAAGGCATTGAATTCCACAATAAAGGTTTTTTTTAAGTCTGGTGTGGTCAAGACAGGAGCTTTGCACATGACCCCTTTAAGTTGTTCAAAATCTTGAGTTTCCTCTAGAGTCCATGAAAATGCATCCTTTTTAGTTAATATCGTTAAATGTGTTGCTATTATTCCATAGTTCCGAACAAACTTGCGGTAGTAACCTATCAAACCCAATAATCCTCTAAGATTTTTCAATGTTTTGGGAATCGGCCAGTCCATCATGGCCTTAATCTTGTTAGGGTCTACCTTAACACCTTCATGAGATACAATATGACCCAAATACTCTACCTCCTTCACCCCAAAGAAACATTTGAATGGTTTGGCATATAGTTGTTTCTCCTTTAGTAGTTGTACCACTTTGTCAACATGTTGAACATGATCCTCCTAGGACTTGCTATAGATTAGTATATCATCAAAAAATAATAACAAAAATTTTTGAAGCAAGGGCTTGAAATTGAATTAATCAACCCTTGGAATGTGGAAGGTGCATTCGTAAGGCCAAAAGACATGACCAAAAATTCATAATGGCATTCATGAGTTCGGAATGTTGTTCTTGGGATATCTACTTCCTTCATTCTAATCTGATGATACCCTAAATGAAGATCCAACTTTGTGAAGTGGATTGCTCCATGTAGTTCATCTAACAATTCATCAATGACATGAATGGGAAACTTATCTTTAATAGTGATCTTATTGAGCTCTCTATAATTTGGACACATACACCATGATTCCTCTTTCTTGAGTGACATTACCAATGTTGCAGAGTAAGAAATTTGTCTAGGTATAATAATGTCAGCCTCTAACATTTCTTCAACCATACACTCAATTTTACTCTTCTGGGCATAAGGGTATCTGTAAGGCATGATGTTAGGAGGAACACTCCCAGGAATTAGGTGAATAACATGATCATGATTTTGAGTGGGTGGAATACCTATGCGAATATCTTCAAATACTTTGGAATGTTTATCGATGATCCCTTGAAGATCTATAGGAATAGATGGCTTAGATGTTTGAACATCTAGTGAGCATAGTTTTACAATTACACCTTGATGTCCCTTTTTCAATAATTTTGTCATGCCATTAGATCTCATCACCTTAATGGGTTTCTCTTTGATACTCCTTAACTCAATTTCCTTTCCTTCCAATAAAAATTTCATGAAAAGTTCTTGAAAATTAAAATCCATTGTTCCCAATGATTGTAACCATTGGACTCCTAGTACGAAATCAACACCACCCATGGGTATAAAAATCATTGGAATATTCATTACATATTCCCCCATAGTAAGATTGATCTTATGGAATTTTCTTGAGCAATTGATAATTCCTCCATTTGCAATCATTACTTGAAACTCTCGTGTTGGATATATAAAGCAATCGAGAGCTTTCTCTAATTTATAATCAATGAAATTATGAGTACTACCAGAATCAATTAGGACTATTACCTTTTTCTTTTTGATATATCCTTCGATATTGAGGGTTTGAGGAGTGCTAATTCTAGCCAATGCATTACATGATATCGTGGGAATCAACTCTTCAGAAGAAATATCTTCTACGTTTTCATCTCGAGATGGTTCTTGTTCTTGTTCTTGTTCCTCTTCACAATCTATGTAGAATAATTTCTTCTCACAACACTTATGCCCCTTACTGTCACAACTAAAGCATAAACCTTTTGTTTTTCTTTCCTCCAATTTTTGAGGTGTCAACCTTGTAGGTTGAGGTGTTTTATAAGAAGAAACATTATTCTCTCGATAGATGTTAGGAGTGGTCCTTCTAGTAGCCATAGCCATATTTTTACTTTCAACATTTCTCGCCACTCTAAACACATTCTCCAATTATTTGGGTTCCCAAAGGTGAACCTCATGTTGAATGTTATACTTTAAAGTTATTATGAATACATCAATTGGGTGATCATTTGGAATATCCGTTAGATTTATATTCAATCTTTGGAAGTTCTCAATGTGCTCCGCAATTGAACCCTTTTTCTTGAGATTTATCAATTGGCTAAATAAGGTATTTCTCCTTGTATCCTCATAGTGTGCTATCATTTCTTCCATGAAAATTGTCTAGGTGACAAGTGATTTGTGAAAACAAAGCTATCAATACTACACAAATTGATTAGGTTCTAAATATAAAGAAGCAATTCGTACCTTTTGTGTGTGTGGCACATCATGTAGATCAAAGAACTACTCCATCTAAAGTATCCATGTGATTGGATCATTGCCATCAAACTTCCTCATATCTATCTTAGAAAAGTGGTTGGTCTTCAACCTAAAGTTGGAGTTTATCTAGTCTTGATTCATCTTCCTTGTGTCCTCATCATGAATTTCATGGGATACATTTTCACTTTCAGGTGGCCTCTCTATTAGAAAATTTTCCAATCCTTCCATGATATCCCTTTTTAAACCATCCATCTTAGTATACATCATTTCCTCCAACTTAGCTTCATTTGAATCCATCATCCCTTGTAGTTCATATTTCGTAAATCATTTATGTTCCTGCACATTTCTTCACCTTCATTAAGAGTCCAAGTAGGATTGTTTGAAGGCTTATTTGGTGTAGAAGTTCCCTTTTTTGGTGGAATGTTGGCCAAGTATCACTTTTTAACCTTGATTTTGAGGTGGTTCTGCTAAACGATCTTCCTTCTGATGTATCTCCAAAATTTCAACCCTTCTAGGTATGAAAATTTTGTTTTGTAGTTCTCTGATAGGTCTTCTCTGCAATTCCATAGGTCTGATCAAAATTGAGTTATGGTAACTTCCCCACACTTTGCTGATTTTTGGCCCTTCCAGGAGAGCATACTTGTAAAGCATTCCAAGAGCACAATATATGATATTTTACTATGAAACTTGCACTAGAAATACTATAGACCCTCCACTGTCCAATGAAACTAGTCTCACTTAATTCGGAAACTCATTGAGGAAGATATCATTGTTTTATCCGGAACACATGTTTGAGACTAGTTAATATCACTAGTCACCTACCCTATCTTACACAGGGTGTATCTACAAAAGTAGAATGAACCAGAAGCTAAATTTTTTATCACAACTACCTTGATAATTTCTATGAATAGCCTCTGAGTTTCAGGGTATGAAAATTCACAGAACATATTTTATAGCGAAAATTCCACAATGAATAAATTCAGGATGATCCATAACCATATCTTAAATAGGCTATATCTCTGAAAGTATAAGGCCTCATGAGATGAAATTGGAACCCCAGGTACCTCGATCTACATGATAAATATCCTCCAAGGAGTTCCTTCTTAAATGTCTTAGAAAAACATTTATAGCGAAAATTCCAAGGTGTCTCGGATCCAACAATGAAACCCCAAGACCTTGAGCTCTAATACCAAATGTTAAGAACCAAAGATCAAAATAGCATTAAAAAAAACTCAGAATAAGTACTCAATGCCTTGAAAAAGAGAGAATTTCAGATAGCCTCTTTGAGGGGGAAACCTCCTTATACACCACATAAATTTACAAATACAAGATGATTCCAAATGAAAAGGTCTCCTTGGTATATATAGGAGACTAGGAGGTAAAATTAAAACTAATGGACCCAAGACGACATAAATAAAATAACAATACTAATCTAATATGCCCCAATTAAGGGACAATGTGCCACTATTTAGGGCTTAATAGTGCAATTTAATGCAAATTTTGTAATATAACCCCCTATTATGTTATTCAACCATAAATCAACTGCACGAGAAGTAGTATTACTTACAGAATTCATTTTTCTTACAAACTCAGGGGTCTAGTTCCTTAGCGTTGCAGTATGGTATCTTCCGGTATTCTCCACTAATATTTCTAACCATTCCGTCAAAATAATAAAAAATTCTCCAAAGAAAATCTCATGCAGCTCCGTGAACACATACCTTTGCAACCATTGTCCATCGCTCATCCAAGGTTTTCTATTCTCTCCTCCATTCGACGATCTCTTTCTTAGTTGGCCTCCAAAACATTCACTCAATTACATATTCTGGGTCCCGACAACAGAACCGTTTGTTGGCGCGTGGTTATAAGACCCTAGGTTCAATTTATTCACCCAAAAAAACCCTTCAGAGACTGGCCCTTTCGGCATCACCTGCATGCAAGTGAATTCTCACCTGAGGTATCTACTAGGGCTGCAAGAACCAAGTTTATGAAAGGACGAAGAGATGTGAGGCTATCATTATATCTATTACTATTTATCCATCCTATACACAATATATTTATTCATATCCTTTGATTAGTTAACAAACTCTATTGTGAAAAACCCTTATAACATAGATTGCAACATAAATAACCCATTGTATCATTCATTATTACTGCACATCAATCATGTAATAAAAATATATTTATTAATCATGCATAAACAAAACATCCATGAACAATGACATCAAAGGACACATCCAGACACATAATTTAACGTGGTTCACCCGATCCTTGGGCTACATCCAGAATAGTTGGATTCTATATTGATCTTCATGCAGTAATCACCTCAGGCCTATGCAGTGCACTTACAATAGATACAACATATTAGATCCTCAATCTATCCTAGCTTCTATCCAGTGCTCACCTCTCTCTCTCTCTAAAATCTCTCCACAACCCTAAGCATAGATTCTCAATCATACTTGCACTAAAGTCTTACTTTCAACAACCTATTCTCTAATTCTCAGTAGCCTATTCTTCCCAAACCCATTACATATTTATACATAGAGTTAGGGATCAAAACCCTAATAGTTTATCGAAAAACACTAATATGTCCTAGTTGTTTTCCTTCTTTTTCGCCAACATGTTGATTTTCCTTCATTTTCACATGCTTGCTGCTTTTCCTACTTTTCACCTACATGTTGATTTTCCCGCTTTTTGCCTGCATGTTTTTTTTCCTGCCTTTCACTTGCATGCTACTGTTTCATGCCTAACTGTTGTTCTTCCTGCTTTTGCGCGCACTCTGACTTCTTCTTTGACCCCAAAAATTTCTCTCTTTTTTTGTTTTGTGCGAACTCTTCAAAAATTATTTATTCAAAATGTCTGTCCAACATGATGTTTCTTTGAGCTCTTCCCATTCCCTCATCATTATTGGGAATTTTCCCAAGTCAATATCCTGTTCTTTGTTGAATTTGGGCAATTTTTTGTGTTTGTTTGATCATTTCTAGACTTCAACACTCCTCTGTAGTGTCCTGCAGAGCATTGGTCTCCTTGTCAATGCCCCCTGTCAACCTCTTGAAGAGTGTTGATCTCCTAATCAACTCCCTTTGTTAGTTTCTTTGGCAGTGTTGAACTTTGTTCAACACCCTGACTACACTATTACAAGAGCATTTAACTCCTTCCTAGGTCAATTTGAAGCCTCTTTTTCCTCTGTTTCTCAGATTTTTTGATTCAAAGATTTTCCTCAGAGTCTTTTAGGATTGGTTATGACTTTGGTTGATTTGAAGGTTTGTGTTTATCACTTTTTGGGACTCTTTTGAATTATTATCTCTTATCAAATTGTGAAGGGTTAATAGTTTCCAAGGTTAACTTGATCATTTGGCACAATATTTATTGTCAACAGTTTGATCTTTGTTATTTTCAAGCTTTCAAACTTATGTCATTTCCATTCCAAAAATTTCCAAGTGTTTCACTTGATGATTTTTGAGTGCTTTTCATTAATTTGGAGATTGTATAGGTTGTGTCAAGCCCAATTATTGAGTTTATTGCTTTGTTCTCTTGGGAGAAATTTTGATCTCTTGAAGGTGTTCCTGAACTCTTTGGCTACTTTGTTGTTGGGTTTCTTGTTTGTTAGTCCCGAACTATTTGGCCTTGTTGCGAATTTACATTTATTATTCATCTTTGCTTTTGAGGTTTTGAAAAAGTGATTTCCCTTCTCTTTTTATAGATTTTGGTTCTTGTTTGAACTTGTGTTGGAAGCATTCTTGCACTTGCATTCTTTCAATTCTTGTATGAGTGCATGTTTTGTTTGGATTTTTGCTTCATAATCCTTTTCCTCGAAATTGAAATATTTCATTGAAATTAAGGAAGAAGAAAACATTTAATTTGAAATCATTTCAATGCATTTAAAACAAACAATAAATCTTTCATTCTAGTTAGTGGTTGGAGAATATTTGAGCTTGCATTTTGAAAACAAAATCCCCCTCATGGCCATGAATTGTATACCCTATAGTTTTGTTGACTCATACACCAAACACCTTTTTCATTCAAAGAGTATTTCACGTTTCTTGCATTGAATGTTACATTTATTTCTTTTCTTGAAACCTCTCGTTTCTTTCAATAGATAGGCTTCATCGAAACTAAAGATTTCATTCCATTCATTTTTTCTTTTGAAGTCTTCTTGGAGTCAGAGTGATAACACCATATAGTTTCTCTTCCATTTACCCTTTTGAGTAATAAAAACCATAAAAGGAACACACATATAATCTAAAATCAATTAGATTTTTCTTTTATAGAAAACCAACAAGTCTAGGATTTTAGGGCCTTGGTTGGAGGGTGGACAGTAAATTCTCCAAGGCCACTGAAACAAGATTGTATAACACTAAAGAGTGAAAAAATCCATCTGCCGTACATAAATAGTTGAGAAACCCCTCTAACATAGGGGATAAACATGAGGTCGCATGGAGAAGAGAAGCAAAGATTACCCCTCCAAAGATTAACCAATCGTAGTGGAAAGAATGTATATTGGGGTTTTTTCTTGAGTGTTATTGGTTCATTTGGTCTCAGTACTTCATGAATCTCGAATATGTTTGAATACTCGCGGAGGATTATTGTTCCACTTGTTTTCATTCCTCTAGAAGAGCTTTGAACTTTGTTATCCTTCCCATACATTCAGTCCTGATTGTTGATTGTACCCCCCCAAAGGATGACTGCGAATTGGTAACCCTAGTAACTTTTCCTAGGTATCTATAGAGGTTACCGTGGGGAGTTTCTCATGGTACCTAGGAAAAATGTCGTATAACACTTTTAGTACCCTTGGAGGGTGACCCTGCAAAGAGAGTGTTGCTTGCACCGATAAGGGATGTTACATGGAGTTCGGGGTAATTGTTTCTCATATCTTCATTGATGGGATTATCTCCCATCTCCAGAAGATCCTTACTTCCTTTTTTCCCTGTAAAAAGGGAATTGTTTGCTTGCTCTTAGATTATAGTAACTTTGGTGGTGTGCGCTCTTTGATTTAGGGAACTTAGGTTAAGTCTCTATCTATTAAAACATTTCCTGGGACTACCAACCAAGGAACCCCTTTTCACGGGGAACCTTATGTTTTTCCTTTTTTTCGAAATGTTGGTCCTCCTTTCATTGTCACATTGAGTCTTTCTAGATTCACTATAGGATTACTGGTATGGTTTTTTTCCACTACGGTGATCCCAAATTATTCTGGTGTTTTGAATGCAATACCTCCACCCCAAGAACATCAACCTCATGTTGAACCTTTTCCTTCTTCGCATGTCCTGTCTTCTGCCCTTTCTTCTTCTTCGCATGGCGAAAGTATTAATGCTAGTAACAAGGAGGCTCAAAAGAAGAAGAAAAGGAAGAACAAGAATAAGAAAAATAAGCAAGGGGGGAATCAACTAGCCACTGATAATCATGTCAGGAGTGTTGATGATATTAACAAGTCTACCAACACACATCGCAAGCCAAAATTCCCATGTATTCTTTGTAAGGGTGACCACATTCTTAAACATCGCCCAGATATTCCCAAGGTTTTAGAAGTGTTGTCTTAGGGTTCTCAACAACCCATGTTTCTAGTCGTTGCAGGTCATGCTGGTGAAAACCCATCAACCAATAATCATCAGGTTGGGGGAAAACATGATCAAGTCAAGATTCCTTGTTGGTTATGCAGAGAAATGCACCGCACTTACCTTTTCCCTCGTATGAATAAAACTTCATAATTGTTGAAACATTGTTATTTCCCATCAACAACCTCTAGTTTCTTCCCATGAACCTTCTTCCAACCAACCATTGGTTGATGAAGTGGTCGTTCTGATTTCATCCTAGGCTAATCCTAATCTCCCCTTGGAGAGTGAAGTTAATAAAGTGGTCGGTCAAATACAATCCTCAATTGATCCCACTCTTCCCTTGGAGAGTGAAGTGGGTATCGCCCACGTCTTTCTTTCCACTTCGTATTACTCAGGACAAGGGGGCATTTCACCCATCTCAACAAAACCCCCTCCAAATACTAAGGTTATTTACTTTGATTGGAATATTCTGACAGAGCCTCGCCTTTGTTCCTACCTACCTTTCCAAATTATCATGCAGGTTTGGGATAAGATCACAGTAAATAACACTATTATTGATGAAGGTTCTTCCATCAACATTCTATCCTCAAATGCTTGGAAATATATGGGTTCCCCTTAGCTTGTGACAGTGACCCATCATCTGTGTTATTTTAATAGAAGACCCAACAAATTTTTAGGGATCCTTCCTCAGCAGCCCATCACCTTAGGAGGGAAAATTGTATGTATTGATGTTATGATAGTCCATGGCCCATTGTACTTTAATTTTCTCCTTGGGAGGGATTATGTTTACGCTATAAAATCTATCATGTCCACACTCTTTCGAGTGATGTATTTCCCTCATAATGGAAACATTGTGACCATTGACTAGCTTTCATTCATTGGTCTTGATCTAACTACCAAACATTTGACTCCCCTAACTGTCCCTTATATGGAAATGGTATCCCACCCACCACAAGTTAATTATGTGGCATCATGTCCCATGTGTTCAATTCCGAATCAGAAGGAGCCTCTCTCTATATTCTCGACTTCTTTAGACTTAGATCCGGTACTTGACATGGTGAACCACTAAATAGGGGATTTGGAGCCTAATCTTTCCCTTGTTACCCCTACTTATTCCCTTGACATGTATTCCTTCTAGAGTGTTTTTCTTTCATCTGATGAATACCTCTTAGAATCCATGGTCAAGGGTTTCGAGCAAAGTTCATGTTTCTATGTCAAGCTCATTAAAAAATGAAACAAAGGATTACGAGCAAAGTTCATGTTTCTATGTCAATCTCATTAAAAAATGAAATAGAGGATTACGAGCATAATTCTTTTCCCGTGTCAAGCTCGTTAAAAAATGAAATAGACGACATCGATAAAATTTAATGTTTCTGTGTCAAGCTCGTTAAATAATGAAATAGAGAATTTCGAGCAAAGTTCATATTTCCATGTCAAGTACGTTAAAAAATGAAATAGAGGATTATGAGCATAGTTCTTTTCTTGTGTCAAACTCGTTAAAAAATGAAACAGATGGTCATGAGCATAGTTCTTTTTCTATGTCAAGCTCGTTAAAAAATGAAACAGATACATGAACCTTCCTCTCATATGCCTATGTCATTTGATCCTCTTTATTCCTCCCTCTCTAGTGAACCTCCTATTAGTAGCCAGGAGTCATTTCAGGTGCAGAAGAAGAGTTAGCGAATGAAACAAAATTTGGGAGGCATGTCTCCAGCCTCTAGGCATCATGTTAGAGTTAAAACACTAGCCTTTGTCGGTTATGATTGGGGAAAAGTACCAACCTCTGGAGATCATTTTGGGAAGAAACCCATCGATGGGTAGCATTCCAAGCATAGTTTCATTCTTTGTTTCAAGCTCATGTAAAAATGAAACCGACCCTGAGAACAATTATGTTTCTATGTCAAGCTCGTTAAAAAATGAAACAAAGGATCCCATGACATGTATTCCTTCCAGAACATTGTTCTTCCACCAGATGAAGACCTTTTGGAAGCCATATTGATAACCCAAGCATAGTTTATTTTCTAGTTTCAATCTCGCAAAAAAATGAAACCCAAGATGAGCTTAGTCTTTGTTCTTTCTCTTTCTCGTAAATACATGTCGATAACCCAAGCATAGTTTATTTTCTAGTTTCAATCTCGCAAAAAAATGAAACCCAAGATGAGCTTAGTCTTTGTTCTTTCTCTTTCTCGTAAATACATGAGAATAGGTTACTGAGCTCATTATTTGTTCTTTCTCATTGATATGAACCCAGAAGTGATAAGTTTCCAATAATTGGTTGATTATGTCACTCCTTCAAAAGGGTTAGTTATAGATGATTTTACTTTAGCGATTTGTAATTAAAGGTAAAGTTGAAGTCTTATGTGCTTGAATTTGAAGTGAATGAAACCTCTTTAGTTTTCCTTATGTGTGATATATCATGCTTGAATTTAACATCCTATGTGCGGAAATTAATGGAAAAACAAAATAACAACATAATGCACATAATGGATATGACACTTCCCTTGATAACAGAGTTCACCCGATGTGGGATACCTCTCTGGGTCATGCTCCAAAGTTTGACTACCTTATTCTCCTCATTGTAATGATGTCTCTCCTTTACAAGTTGTAAGGCCAAAGTCCCTTTTCAGTGACGACAACAAGAGATTAGAATGTGATTAGGAATGCATACAGCTTCACAAGTTCTCATACTCATGAGGCATCCATTATGATGACATGGACATCATTCCCACATACTCAATACATAAAAAGAGGAATAATAAAATATGACCCCCATCAACATGGAGCCATCAAAATCCTTAGATCTATTTCTCAAATCCAAGAATAAATATGTATCCCATACAAAGATCCCACAACCATGAGATTTAGAATTGCTTCATTGGCCACTTATCATGCAAGTGCCACAATTTCTCTGTCTCATGTAACTGATTGGTTTGATGTGAAAGAAGAGAAGAAAAGAATAGATAGAAGGAATAAGTTGATCTTGCTGCCTTGTTGCAACCTCTCTATGCTCCTTCAGACCTGTATCATGCATGCTATGCTGCAACATTTAATGACAAAACAACATAATAAAAAACATGCTTACATTGGCTTCTCCATAACTTAGCTTGTTGATATGAATCTCTGCTGCAAAAGCAGACCTATTCATTGGATTCATGTCATCGAATTACCTAAAAATGACTGTCAAATCATCTCCATCCGAGTCAGAGACTTTCACGCCCAAGAGACACCTCTACCTCGGTTACTATGTCATTGCCTCTGTAATAAATGACTCATTTTGGACTTAATATACAAAAAAAATTCTTGGATCAAAAAAATAATACCACCACTATGTTTGTGGCATAATTTTACTTAAAAATAACTATCTCCACGCCTCAATCTGAGTCAGACACTTTCAGGCCCAAGAGGCAACCTTGCCTCGATTTGGGTGCCACTTCTTCTACAATAAATGCTGAGAAATATCAAAATACGTGCATAATATGTACCAGGTTGTACAATTCCATACGGGCGCGCTCAGACTCACCTCTCGTGAGCTCTTGTTGCATGTGTGTGTTGTCCCAAACTCTCCCCGAAAACCCCTTTTTATACAAATACTTGGCAACTGTGTCATAAATGACGCACTTGGCACATTGATAGGCGGGGATAAATTTAGGGCATAGGATAGCGGAGGTCCCGGGGTCAAATATCGTGGACTCTTCTCCATTTGGTGGGTTGTATGGTGGTTTTTGGCTAAATATAGCAGACGTTTTTGGCGCGCTCCGCTAAATGTGGTGGAGAATCTGGCGAGTGGTTTGGCGGTGGTTAAGTTTGGCGGTTGGAGAATATGCCGCCAGTTCTGGGGGAACCACCGCCATATTTGGCGGTCGGTTTTATATATATATATTTTCAATTTTTCATTTGCTGAGACTCCTTGTGCATTTCGGGGGTACCACATGGCGCCTCCCTATTGGGCTATGTGGAATCTACTGATTTGACCACCTGTGCATGCTGATGTCACCTTGGGACACGTGGTGATTTTTGGGTGGTGCCACATGGCATCACCTGGGGGTGCCATGTGGCACTTTTTTACTGGTCCACGTGACGCCCTAAAAATCCTGAATTTGAGTGACACGTGGATGCTTCTAGTGCTGCCATGTGGCATGCTGATGTCATGTTGACGTCATCATGACATGTGTCACCCTTTGCACTTGCCACATAGGATGTATGGACACTGACATCATCCGTACTGATGTTGACGTCAGAAATACAGATGTTGACTCATCCCTGCTGACTGAGCTGGGTTGACGAAAAATTTGACTGCTTATATCTTTTGATCCGTAACTCTGCTTGATGAGTCATTTTCACTGTTAGAAATTTTGCGACGCAATCAAGCCATTTTAATTGAGTTTTTTGAACTTTGGACTTTTCCCCCTTTTTGTCTACTAAAGCCATTTTGAGCATCCTCGGACACTTCTGAAACTTCTGTGATGGTCCCTAGATCCATCCAGATCACGCCTCCCAACTGAAAGTACTTTTGGTCCCAGAAATTCATTACATTAAGTTTCATGTCCATTAGACTTACAATAAGAAACCCTTACCCAAACTACCTCACAAGGCCTAACAATGTCAACATGTGCGAGAAAAAGAAGTGATATCAACAATTGTCACTTTTACACAATAACCTTCTACAAGATCTGAATTGCAACATGTGATTTGCAAAATATGGCCACTCTCGACTAACTCAAGGAGTTTCCCCATTTTCTCAACCATTTTGTTGAACATGTCCTCTTTACCGAGTTGGTCTTCTTCTGGTGGTGGATTTTCCTGCAGCTCTGCCTGACTGGATGTCTCCCTCGGAGGTGCCTTCATGGTCTTCTTGTCCCTCTTTGGATGTATATCTAGATGTGAGGCCCAACAAGTGGCCTCATGATGCCCATTTCTGCTACAATGGTTGCAATAGCATTTCTCCTTCATAGGTGCATTCCCCCTATTCTTTTTCATGTGTGGAAAGCAAACTACCATCCTCGTCCTTCTCCTAGTTTCCATAGCCTTCTTGTATAAGGATTTTCTCTTCCAACACTGGGACACTGCGTGGTTACTCAATCCACAAAAAGTGCATGGTATTTGATGCCAAAAGCTCTATTTTATATGATTAACAAGCTTATAATCAAATGACATTTTAGAGTTTCGATATTTCTTATACCTTAGTGAGTTTCCTCTGGAGTGATACTGGCAAGAAGAGTTGGTCTCAACTCTGTCATTATGATGCTCATCTCTCCCTGGAGATGTCTCGAATCCTCGATCATGAGAAGTTGTGTTCTCGGCCTACACTTAATCAATTTCATCTCTTGATGAACTTTTGACCTCTGGAGTCTCAATGACTGTCCTATGGTCTTCTTCCCGAATGGTATTGGAGATTTCTCCAACATCCTTTTAGACATATCCTATCCCTACATATCGAGGCCAAACCACTGCCTCAATGGGATCCACAATACCTTGGACATTGGTTCCAAGGCCTCCTCCTTTGTATCCCATTTTTCTCATCAATTTTAAGCCGATGCAAGAAGCACGTTGTTCAAGGATTTCAAAAGAATCATCAACATTAATCAAGAAATTAACTACACATGGTTTATTTACCTCCACCTCAAACTGGGACCCTTGGTCTACTTCTTGAGATGTGTCTATTTGTTCTTGGTGAGAAGGATCAATGGAAGATGCTTCTAGGAATCCTCCTTGGTTTATGGATGCATGTAGGTCATCTTCATTTGCTTGAAAAATTTGCATGCATTTTCACTCTCATGCTTGCACCCATAACTGGTGAAGTTGCCATGGTCACAAGATGGTTTTATCACCATCTCATTCGTAGAGACTTCCACTGTTTGCATCTTCATGGCTTGCAACTGCTCTTGCAACCTTTGGTTCTCTTCTTCTGCAACATACAACAATGTCTTCAATCCAGCATTCTCTGCTTGAAGCACTTGGTTGAACTCTTGAAGCTCATCGAACCACGACTATTTTGGTGAACTTTCCATCCTTAGCTTCAACACCTGCAATCGGTAAGCCTGATCTGATACCACATGATGTGAACCCCGGAGCGAGAAGTTTCCAATAATTGGTTGATTATGTCACTCCTTCAAAAGGGCCAATTATAGATCATTTTAGTTGAGCGATTTGCAATTAAAGGTAAAGTTGAAGTCTTATGTGCTTGAATTCGAAGTGAATGAAACCTCTTTAGTTATCCTTATGTGTGATATGTCATGCTTGCACTTAACATCCTATGTGCAGAAATTCATGGAAAAACAACATAAGAACATAATACACATGATGGATATGACACTTCCCTTGATAACGAAGTTCACTTGATGTGGGCTACCTCTCTGGGTCATGCTCCGAAGCCTGGCCACTTTATTCCCCTTACTTTAATGATGTCTCTCCTTTACAAGTTGTAAGGCCAAAGTCCCTTTTCGGTGATGGCAACAAGATATCAGAATGTGATCAGGAATGTATATAGCTTCACAAGTTATCATGCTCATGAGGCATCCATGATGCTGACATGGAAATGATTCCCACATACTCAATACATAAAAAGGGGAATAAGAAACATGACACCCATCAACATGGAGCCATCAAAATCCTTAGATCTGTTTCTCAGATCCAAGCATAAATATACAGCCCATACAAAGATCCTGCAACCACGAGAATTATAACTGCTTCATTGGCCACTTATCATGCAAGTGCCACAATTTCTCTATCACATGTAATTGATTGGTTTGATGTGAAAGAGGAGAATAAAAGAATAGATAGAAGGAATAAGTTGATATTGTTGCCTTGCTGCAACCTCTCTATGCTCCTTCAAACCTGTATCATGCATGCTATGCTGCAACATTTAATGAAAAAACAACATAATGAAAATCATGCTTACATTGGCTTCTCCAGAACTTAGCTTGCTTATATGAAGCTCTGCTGTAAAAACAGACCTCGTCATTGGATTTGTGTCGTTGAATTACCTAAAAATGACTATCAAATCGTCTCCATCTGAGTCAGACACTTTCAAGCCCAAGAGACACCGCTGCCTCAGTTACCATGCCACTACCTCTGCAATAAATGAACCATTATGGAGTTAAGCTACAAAATCTTTGCTCATATCAGAAAATTAATACCACGACTACGTTTGTGGTTTCATTTTACCTAAAAATGATTGTCTCCACGTCTCAATCTGAGTCGGACACTTTCAGGCCCAAGAGGCAACCTTGCCTTGGTTTGCATGCCACTCCTTTTGCAATAAATGCTAAGAAATCTCGAAATACGTGGAGAATCCATACCAGTCCATACATGTTCATATAGGTCGTTCAGGTGTGCTCAGACCCACCTCTCGTGAGCTCTTGCTACATGTGTGTGTTGTCCCGAACTCTTCCCGAAAACCCCTTTTTATACAAATACTTGGTAGTTGTGTCATAAATGAGGTGCTTGGCACACTGGTAGGCGGGGATAAATTTAGGGTGTAGGTTAGCAGAGGTCTCGAGGTCGAATCCCGTGGACTCCGCTCCATTTGGCGTTTTCTGGCTAAATATAATGGACATTTTTGGCGTGCTCTACTAAATGTGGTGGAGAATCTGGCGAGTGGTTTGGCAGTGGTTAAGTTTGGCAGTTGGCGAATATGATGCCATATCTGGTGGAAGCTTCGCCATATTTGGCGGTCGGTTTTATATATATATATTTTCAATTTTTCATTTGTTGAGCCTGCTTGTGCATTTCGTGGATGCCACATGGAGCCTCCCTATTGGGCCACGTGGCATCCTCTGATTTGACCACATGTGCATGTTAACGTCACTTTGGGACATGTGGAATCCTCTAATTTGACCACATGTGCATGCTAATGTCACTTTGGGACACGTGGAACCTTCTGGGTGGTGCCACGTGGTGTCACCTAGGGGTGCCATGTTGCACGTTTTTACTAGTCCATGTGGCACCCTAAAAAGCCTGAATTGGAGTGACACATGGAAAACTCTGGTGCTACCACATGGCATGTTGATGTCATCATGACACGTGCCACCCTCTACACTTTCTACATAGGTTGTACGAATGTTGACATCATCCATACTGATGCTGATGTCAGTAGTACAAATGTTGACTCATCCCTACTGACTGGGCTAGGTTGACCAAAACTTTGAGCACTTATATCCTTTGATTCATAACTCCCTTTGAAGAGCCATTTGTGTCATTAGAAATATTATGACGCGCTCTTCGTGATCATTCCGTTTTAATTGAGTTTTGGGATTTTTGAATTTTTTTTCCTTTTGTTGTCTGTTGAAGCCATTCTGAGTGTCCTGGGACACTTCTAAAACTTCTATGATATTCCCTAGATCCATCTGGATCACACCTCCCAACTGAAAGGAATTTTGGTCCCCAAATGTCATTACATTAGGTTTCATTTCCATTGGACTTACAATAAGAAACCCTTACCCAAACGACCTCACAAGGCCAAATAATATCAACATGTGTGAGAAAAAGAGGTGATATCAACAATTATCACTTTTACACAATACCCTTCTACGGGGTCTGAATCTCAACATGTGATTTACAAAATATGGTCACTCTCGACTAACTCAAGGATTTTACCTATTTGTTCACCCATTTTTTCGAACATGTCCTCTTTAACGAGTTGTCCTTTCTCTGGTAGTTGGTCTTCTCCTGGTGGCGGATTTTCCTGCAGCTCTGCCTGACTGGTTGTCTCCCTCGGAGGTGCCTTCCTGGTATTCTTGTCCCTCTTTGGACGTAGATCTGGATGCAAGGCCCAACAAGTGGCCTCATGATGCCCATCTATTCTACAATGGATGTAGTAGACTTTCTCCTTTAGAGGTGCATCCCCCCTACTCTTTTTCGTGTGTGGAAAACAATCTTCCATCCTCGTCCTTCTCCTGGTTGCCATAACCTTCCTGCAAAAGGATTTTCTCTTCCAACACTTGGACACTGTGTGGTTACTCAATCCACAAAAAGTGCATGGTATTTGATGTCAAAAGCTCTGTTTTATATGATTAACATGCTTATAATCAAATGGCATTTTAGAGTTTTGAGATTTCTTATACCTTGGTGAGTTTCTTCTAGAGTCAGACTGGCAAGAAGAGTTGGTATCGACTATATCATTGTGATGCTCATCTCTCCTTGGAGATGTCTCGAATACTCGATCATGAGAAGTTGTCCTCTCGGCCTGCACTTAATCAATTTCATCTCTTTATAAACTGTTGACCTTTGGAGTCTCAGTGACTCTCCTGGGGTCTTCCTCCCGAATGGTTTTGGATCTTTCTCCAACATCCTTTGGGACATATCCTATCCCAACATATCGAGGCCAAACCACTCCCTCGATGGGATCCACAATACCTTGGCCATTTGTTCCAAGGCCTCCTCCTTCGTATCCCATTTTTCTCATCAAATTTAAGTCGATGCAAGAAGCATGCTATTCAAGGATTTCAAAAGAATCATCAGCATTAATCAAGAAAGTAACTACACATGGTTTATTTATCTCCACCTCAAATTGGGACCCTTGGTCTGCTTCTTGAGTTGCATCCAGTTGTTCCCGGTGAGAAGGATCAGTGGAAGATGCTTCTAGGAATATTCCTTGGTTTATGGATGCATGTAGGTCATCTTCATTTTCTTGAAAAAGTGTGCATGCATTTGCACTCTCATGCTCGCACCCATAACTGGTGAAGTTTCCATGGTCACAAGATGGTCTTATCACCATCTCATTCGTAGAGCCTTCCTCTGTCTGCATCTTCATGGATTGCAACTTCTCTTGCAACCTTTGGTTCTCTTGTTCTGCAACATGCAACAATGTCTTCAATCCAACATTCTCTACTTGAAGCACTTGGTTGAGCTCTTGAAGCTCATCGAACTATGACTGTTTTGGTGACCTTGCCATCCTTAGCTTCAACACCTGCAATCAGTATCATGCTTGCTCTGATACCACATGATTTGAACCTGGGAATGAAAAGTTTCCAATAATTGGTTGATTATGTCACTCCTTCAAAGGGGTCAGTTATAGATCATTTTACTTGAGCGATTTGCAATTAAAGGTAAAGTTGAACTCTTATGCGCTTGAATTCGAAGTGAATGAAACCTCTTTGTTTTTCCTTATGTGTGATATGTCATGCATGCATTTAACATCCTATGTGTGGAAATTCAAGGAAAAACAACATAAGAACATAATACACATAATGGATATTACACTTCCCTCGATAACGAAGTTCACCCGATGTGGGATACCTCTCCAGGTCATGCTCCAAATCCTGAGCGCTTTATTCTCCTCGCTATAATTATGTCTCTCCTTTACAAGTTGTAATTCCAAAGTCCCTTTTCGATGACGACAACAAGAGATTAGAATGTGATCAGGAATGTATATAGCTTCACAAGTTCTCATACTCATGAGGCATCCATGATGCTGACATGGAAATCATTCCCACATACTCAATGCATAAAAAGAGGAATAATAAAATATGACCCCCATCAACATGGATCCATCAAAAGCCTTAGATCTGTTGGTCACATCCAAGCATAAATATGCAGCCCATAGAAAGATCCCGCAACCACGAGATTTAGAACTACTTCATTGGCCACTTATCATGCAAGTGCCACAATTTCTCTATCACATGTAACTGATTGGTTTGATGTGAAAGAAGAGAAGAAGAGAATAGATAGAAGGAATAAGATGATTTTGCTGCCTTGTTGCAGCCTCTCTATGCTCCTTCAAACTTGTATCACGCATGCTATGCTGCAACATTTAATGACAAAAAAACATAATGAAAAGCATGCTTACATTGGCCTCTCCAGAACTTATCTTATTGATATGAAGCTCTGCTGCAAAAATAGACCTCGTTATTGGATTCGTGTTGTCGAATTACCTAAAAATGATTGTCAAATCATCTCCATCTGAGTCATACACTTCTAGGGCCAAAAGATACCTCTGCCTCGGTTACCGTTCCACTACCTCTGTAATAAATGACTCATTATTGAGTTAAGATACATAATATTTGCTCATATCAGAAAACTAATACCACCATTGCGTTTGTGGCATCATTTTACCTAAAAATGACTGTCTCCATGCCTCATTCTGAGTCAGACACTTTCAGGCCCATGAGACAACCTTGCCTTAGTTTGCGTGCCACTTCTCCTGCAATAAATGCTGAGAAATATTGAAATACATGAATAATACATACAAGGATGTACATGTCCATACGGGTTGTTCGGGCACGCTCAGACCCACCTCTCATGAGCTCTTTCTATGTGTGTGTGTTGTCCTGAACTCTCCCCGAAAACCCCTTTTTATACAAATACTTGGAAATTGTGTCATAAATGAGGCGCTTGGCACACCAATAGGCGGGGATAAATTTAGGGAGTAGGTTAGCAGAGGTCTCGGGGTCAAATCCCGAGGACTCTGCTCCATTTGACGGTATGTTTGGCGGTTTCTGGCTAAATATAGTAGACGTTTTTTGCGCGCTTCGCTAAATGCAGCGGAGAATCCGGCGAATGGTTTAGTGGTGGTTAAGTTTGGCAGTTGAAGAATATGCTTCCAGTTCTGGTGGAACCGCCGCCATATTTGGCAGTCGGTTTTATATATATTTTTTTCAATTTTTCATTTGTTGAGCCTCCTTGTGCATTTCGGGGTGCCATGTGGTGCCTCCCTATTTGTTATAACCCTAAAATGCACCATACAGGTTTACCTGGCATCAGGCCAAATCATGCCTCTTCCTAGCCAAAGCCATGCTGAGTAATTCCTCAAAAACCACTTAAAACAAGCAACCCGCGCCCTAACTGCTCATTGGGCGTGGGCATCCGCTTG
>ML797363.1:46571-81797 GCA_009831015.1 Picea engelmannii
ACTATTGGGCCACGTGGCATCCTCTGATTTGACCACATGTGCATGTTGACGACACCTTGGGACACGATGCCTTCTAGGTGGTGCCACATGGTGTCACCTGGGGTGCCATATTGCACTTTTTTACTGGTCCACGTGGCATCCTAAAAAGCCCAAATTTGAGTGAAACGTGGAAGACTCTAGTGCTGCCACATGGCATGCATACATCATCATGACACATGTCACCCTATGCGCTTGCCATGTAGGTTGTATAGACATTGACGTCATCCATACCAATGTTGACGTCAGTAGTACGGATGCTGACTCATCCCTATTGACTGGGATGGGTTGACCAAAACTTTGACTGCTTATATATTTTGATCCGTAACTTTGTTTGACGAGCCATTTGCGTCGTTAGAAAGCTTGAGTTTTGGGAACTTTGAATTTTTTTCCCTTTTATTGTCTGCTAAAGCCATTCTGAGCATCCTGGGACACTTCTGAAACTTTTGTGATGTTCCCTAGATCCATCTGGATCACACCTCCGAACTGAAAGGACTTTTGGTCCCCAAACGTCATTACATTAAGTTTCATGTCCATTTGACTTACAATAAGAAACCCTTACCCAAACTACCTCACAAAGCCTAACAATATCAACATGTGCGAAACCCTTACCCTTACCCTTCTACAAGCTCTGAATCGCAACATGTGATTTACAAAATATGTCTACTCTCGAATAACTCAAGTATTTTCCCCATTTGTTCAACCATTTTTTCGAACATGTCCTCTTTACTAAGTTGTCCTTTCTCTCGTAGTTGGTCTTCTCTTGGTGGCATATTTTCTTCCAGCTCTTCCTGACTGGTTGTCTCCCTCGGAGGTGCCTTCCTGGTCTTCTTGTTCCTCTTCGAACATAGATTTGGATGTAAGGCCCAACAAGTGACCTCATGATGCCCATCTCTGCTACAATGGCTGCAGTATCCTTTCTCCTTTAGAGGTGCATTCCCCCTGCTCTTTTTCGTGTGTGGAAAGAAATCTGCCATCCTCATCCTTCTCCTGGTTTCCATAACCTTCCTGCACAAGGATTTTGTCTTCCAACACAGGGACACTGCGTGGTTACTCAATCCACAAAAAATGCATGCTATTTGATGCCAAAATCTCTGTTTTATATGATTAACATGATTATAATCAAATGGCATTTTAGAGTTTTGAGATTTCTTATAACTCGATGAGTTTCCTCTGGAGTCAAACTGGCAAGAAGAGTTGGTCTCAACTCTATCATTGTGATGCTCATCTCTCCCTGGAGATGTCTCGAATCCTCGATCATGAGAAGTTGTGCTCTCGGACTTCACTAAATCAATTTCATCTCTTGATGAATTGTTGACCTCTGGAGTCTCACTAACTGTCATGGGGTTTTCTTCCTAAATGGTTTTGGAGATTTATCCAACATCCTTTGGTACATATCCTATCCTGACATATCGAGGCCAAACCATTGCCTCGATGGGATCCACAATACCTTGGCCATTGGTTCCAAGGCCTCCTCCTTCGTATCCCATTTTTCTCATTAACTTTAAGTTGATGCAAGAAGCATGTTGTTCAATGATTTCAAAAGAATCATCAGCATTAATTAAGAAAGGAACTACACATGGTTTATTTACCTCCACTTCAAACTAGGACCCTTGGTTTGCTTCTTGAGATGTGTCTAGTTTTTCCTGGTGAGAAGGATCAGTGGAAGTTGCTTCTAAGAATCCTCATTGTTTTATGGATGCATGTAGGTCATCTTCATTTGCTTGAAAAAGTGTGCATGCATTGGCAATGTCATGCTCGCACCCATAAATGGTGAAGTTTCCATGGTCACAAGATGGTCTTATCACCGTCTCATTTGTAGAGCCTTCCTCTGTCTGCATATTCTTGAAACTGGTCTTGCAACCTTTGGTTCTCTTCTTCTGCAACATGAAACAATGTCTTCAATCCAACATTCTCTACTTGAAGCACTTGGTTGATCTCTTGAATCTCATCGAACCACGACTGTTTTGGTGACCTTTCCATCCTTAGCTTCAACGCCTGAAATCAGTGTCAAGCCTGCTCTGATGCCACATGATCTGAACACGAGAGCGATAAGTTTCCAATAATTGGTTGATTATGTCACTCCTTCAAAAGGGCTAGTTATAGATCGTTTTACTTGAGCGATTTGCAATTAAAGGTAAAGTTGAAGTCTTATGCGCTTGAATTCGAAGTGAATGAAACCTCTTTAGTTTTCCTTATGTGTGATATGTCATGCTTGCATTTAACATTCTATGTGTGTAAATTGATGGAAAAAAAACATAAGAACACAATACACATAATGGATATGACACTTCCCTCGATAACGGAGTTCACTCGATGTGGGCTACCTCTCCGAGTCATGCTCCAAATCTTGACCGCTTTATTCTCCTCGCTGTAATGATATCTCTCCTTTACAAGTTGTAAGGCCAAAGTCCCTTTTCGGTGACGGCAACAAGAGATCAAAATGTGATCAAGAATGTATAAACCTTCACAAGTTCTCATACTCATGAGGCATCCATGACGCTGACATGGACATCATTCCCACATACTCAATACATAAAAAGAGGAATAATAAAATATGACCCCCATCAACATGGAGCCATCAAAAGCCTTAGATCAGCTACTCAGATCCAAGCATAAATATGCATCCCATACAAAGATCCCACAACCACGAGATTTAGAAATCCTTCATTGGCCACTTATAATGCAAGTGCTACAATTTCTCTGTCACATGTAACTGATTAGTTTGATGTGAAAGAAGAGAAGAAAAAAATAGATAGAAGGAATACATTGATCTTGTTGCCTTGCTGCAAACTCTCTATGCTCCTTCAGACCTGTATCACGCATGTTATGCTGCAACATTTAATGACAAAAAGACATAATGAAAAGCATGGTTACATTGGCTTCTCCAAAACTTAGCTTTTTGATATGAAGCTCTACTACAAAAACAGACCTTGTAATTGGATTCACATCTTCGAATTACCTAAAAATTACTATCAAATCATCTCCATCCGAGTCTGACACTTTCAAGCCCAAGAGACACCTTTGCCTCGGTTACCGTGTCACTGCCTCTGCAATAAATGACTCATTTGGGAGTTAAGCTACATAATATTTTCTCATATCATACAACTAATACCACCACTACGTTCGTGGCATCATTTTACCTAAAAATGAGTGTCTCCATGACTCAATCTGAGTCAGACACTTTCAGACCAAGAGGCAACCTTGCCTCGATTTGCATGCCAATGCTCCTACAATAAATGTTGAGAAATATCGAAATACATGCAGATTCTGTACCAGTCCGTACAAGTCCGTACGGTTCGTTCATGCGCGCTCCGACTCACCTCTCGTGAGATCTTGCTATGTGTGTGTGTTGTCCTGAACTCTGCCCCAAAACCCCTTTTTATACAAACAATTTGCAATTGTGTCATAAATGAGGCGCTTGGCGTGCTGGTAGGCAAGGATAAATTTAGGGCGTAGGTTAGCGGAGGTGCCATGGTCAAATCCCATGGACTCCTCTCTATTTGGCAGACTGTTTGGTGGTTTATGGCTAAATATAGCGGATGTTTTTTGCGCACTTCACTAAATGTGACGGAGAATTTGGCGAGTGGTTTGGTAGTGGTTAAGTTTGGTGGTTGACGAATATGCCGCCAGTTCTAGTGGAACCACCGCCATATTTGGTTGTCGGTTTTATATATATATTTTTCAATTTTTCATTTGCTGAGACTCCTTATGCATTTCGAGGGTGCCACATGGCACCTCCCTATTGGGCCATGTGACATCCTCTGATTTGACCACCTGTGCATGTTGACGTCATCTTGGGACACCTAGCGCCTTCTGGGTGGTGCCACGTGGTGTCACCTGGGGGTGCCACATTGCACTTTTTACTAGTCCATGTGATGCCCTAGAAAGCTCGAATTTGAGTGACACGTGGCATCCTCTAGTGCTGACACGTGGCATGCTGAAATCATCATGACACGTGTTACCCTCTGCGCTTGCCACATAGGCTATATGGACGTTTACGTCATCTGTACGGATGTTGACTCATCCCTACTGACTAGGTTGGGTTGACCAAAACTTTGACTGCTTATATAGTTTGATCTATAACTTTCTTTGACGAGCCATTTGCACCGTTAGAAATCTTGCGACGTGCTCTTTGCGATCATTCCGTTTTAATTGAGTTTTGGGAACTTTGATTGTTTTCCCTTTTGCTGTCTACTGAAGCCATTCTAAGCGTCCTGGGACACTTCTGTGATGTTCCCTAGAACCATCCGGATCATGCCTCCCAATTGAAAGGAATTTTGGTCCCTTAAAGTCGTTACATTAAGTTTCATGTCCATTGGACTTACAATAAGAAACCCTTACCCAAACTACCTCACAAGGCCTAACAATATCAACATGTGCGAGAAAAATAAGTGATATCAACAATGATCACTTTTACACAATACCCTTCTATGGGGTCTGAATCGCAACAGGTGATTTACAAAATATGGCCACTCTCGACTAACTCAATTATTTTCCCCATTTGTTCAACCATTTTTTGCACATATCCTCTTTACCAAGTTGTCCTTTCTCTGGTAGTTGGTCTTCTCCTGGTGGAGGATTTTCCTGCAGCTCTGCCTAACTAGTTGTCTCTCTCGGAGGTGCCTTCCTAGTCTTCTTGTCCCTCTTTGGACATAGATCTGGATGTAAGGCCCAACAAGTGGCCTCATGATTCCCATCTATGCTACAATGGTTGCAGTATCCTTTCTCCTTCAGAGGTGCATTCCCCCTTCTCTTTTTCTTGTGTGGAAACCAATCTTCCATCCTCGTCCTTCTCCTGGTTTCCATAACCTTCCTGCACAAGGATATTCTCTTCCAACACTGGGACACTGTGTGGTTACTCAATCCACAAAAAGTGCATGGTATTTGATGCCACAAGCTCTGTTTTATATGATTAACATGCTCATAATCAAATGGAATTTTAGAGTTTCGAGATTTATTATACCGCGGTGAGTTTCCTCTGAAGTCGGACTGGCAAGAAGATTTGGTCTCAACTCTGTCATCGTGATGCTCATCTCTACCCGGAGATGTCTCAAATCCTCGATCATGAGAGGTTGTGCTCTCGGCCTGCACTGAATCAATTTCATCTCTTGATGAACTATTGACCTCTGGAGTCTCAGTGATTGTCCTTGGGTCTTCTTCCCAAATGGTTTTGGAGCTTTCCCCAACATCCTTTGGGAAATATCTTATCCTGACAGATCGAGGCAAAACCATTGCCTCGATTGGATCCATAATACCTTGGCCATTGGTTCCAAGGCCTCCTCCTTTGTATCCCATTTTTCTCATCAACTTTAAGTCGATGCAAGAATCATGTTGTTCAAAGATTTCAAAAGAATCATCATCATTAATCAAAAAAGGAACTACACATGGTTTATTTACCTCCACCTCAAACTGGGACCCTTGGTCTGCTTTTGCTTGCAAGCAAAGAACGAGTGAAAGCAAAGGGATCGACATCAAACGAAGGACTCAAGGTAGAGCTACCAAATCTTCTTTTCACCTTTGTATTACATGAATGTGGGGTTTTGTGTTGGGAGAATAGAAAAGAGTAGAAGCCTTTGAAATGGTCATTTTCTGCATGCATGATTATATCCCTTAAATGCTAAGTCTGTAGGAGGGATTCCCACCCACAACAGAATTGGCGACCATACTGGGGATCTCTAGGGTTTTCTGGGAGTCCTTTTTTTGGGTATTTTAAAAATTGGTTTCATTACTTGTTTTTAGACTTTCTGCAAAAGTCTAAGCTAGCAGGGATTCTGGTCTTCCATACCAGTACTCCCTGCTTTCTTTGCTTGGCTGCATTTTCTTTTCGGGAAGTCACAGAGGTACATGTGGCCTGTATAAGGCCTACATTCATGTACAGGCGCCCAACCTTCACACAGCCCGCGTAGACACGCTAGCTGATGAAGCAACAGTAGCGTGGCTAGGTTCAATTTTTTTTTATTAGAGAGGCAGTCATCCTCTCCCCTTTCAGAAGTGATCCTTCTCAGGGGTTTTCTGAAACTCATTCTAGTCTCTATTTCTTGCAGTTTGTAGCTTAGGTTTCACCTCAAATTGGTTTTGTTCTATGAAAATTTCCCTGAATTGTTTTCTTTTTCTGTCAAAGTAAGTTTCTGAGTCTTCAAGAGATTCTAGTTTTCAATACCAGTAGTCTTTGCCAGTGATTGATTGCTTGTCTTTGCATTTTTTGAAGAGTTGCAGAGGTACACACGGCCTGCATAAGGTTTGCATGCGTGTACATGCGCTTTGACCTTACACAGCTCGCATGCACACGCTGGATGTTGAACTGTCAGCAACGTGCCCTTTGAGAAATTTTTTGTTTAAGGAGAGGCAACCATCCTTTTCCTTGTCAAGAGTTATACCTCTTAGGGTTCTTGGTCTCTGTAATAGCAGTCAACAACTTAGGTTTGATCACAGCAATAACTTTATTTTTCATTAAAAAAAAATTCATAGGGTTTTTAGACAAGTGTGAGAGTTTTCTTTCATTAGTTTGTGTGTTATTAACTCTTTGCGATCTGCGCTTAGGCCAGAAGTTTTCTTGGTCTTTACTTTTCATCATTTTTCCTTTTTTCTTTGCGAGCATTAAATTAAAAAAACTTTTTATTTCTTGGTTTGGTTAAGTAGTTGTTGGTTTGCATTAGTAACCAGGAAAAGTTTTTCTTTTATAAGTTCTTGGCTATTTACTTAGGTCATTAAAGAGCTCATAGTCGAGCGAAATCATGTTTTGAGTTTGTTGTTCAAAGATCTTAAAAAAAAAAATAATAATTTGAAAAGTTGATTAAGAATTGTGTCAAGAAGAAGTTATTATGTTTCCATCTTTCTGTTTATTTTTTATTTCGTCTCTCAAACATCATTAGTTTCACTTTCATAAACTTTGACTTAAGACAAGCCATAAAAAATTAACGATTAATTAAAATCAACTAGACTTTATGTTTGTAGGGTCCATCAATTAGTCTAGGCTAGAGCCTTGATTTAGGTTGGAGAGGAAACTCTTCAAGGTTACAAAACATACATAAGAGTTTGTGCTAGGGAGTTTTAAAAGTCCAGTATTGTGAAAGTTATCCGAGACCCCACTCTAACACAGGGGATAAACACGAGGTCGCGTGTCGAAAGGTAGCGGAGATAACCCCTCCAAAGTTGGACCAATCGTAGTGGAGAACACATATAGAGGGCTTGTCTTGGGATTCCGTCGATTGTATTTGCCACAGAGCTTTGTGGGTCTCGAATCCATTCAAGGTCCTCATTTTTCGTATGGACCACTTGTTTTTGATACCCTTGACAGGTTTCGGGCTTGATACCCTACTCATTGTGGTCTACCCAACTGTCGACTGTACCCGCCTGGTGACTGTTCGCGCGCTGGCAACCTAGTTGCCTATATTTTTTAGAGACATACACAGGTGACTATGGGGGTATACCATGGTACCTAGGACAGACATCGGGCCATGCTTTGCAGAGTATACCTGAAGGGTTATTTTGTGTTCAATTTTCACTTGCACCGGTAAGTTTCTCTATTGTCGGTTGTTGTAACTGTTCTTCCAACTAGTTTAGTGTTTGCTTGTTTTATCTTATAGGGAATTTTTTCTGGTGTGTGTTGTTTTTGAACGAATAGAAAGCCCTAGTGTGTCTTTGATATTATCACATAGTGGAGGATCACGAGATCCTCCGGTCATGAAGGCTTCTTGACCTGCCATCGGTTACACTGGAGCCACGCCCGCCACCGCTAAGGTGAAAGCTAGACCAACAAGGGTCTTTTGAAGCGACTGGGTCACAGGAAACTGTGCCTGACCAACATCCAGAGGAACCAACTATTTCAAACCTTGGAGAGGAAGCTCTTGGTCCACCCAAAACTCCAACCACTGATCTTTCGATGCCCATCATCGTACAGATTTATCCTTTGGGGTGCCAGACAGTGTCACACGCAGTAATGGAAACAAATGTTGCCACTTCTTCTGGGAATTCTTCTATTCCCACTATGGCTGCCACCACAGGGGGTGTTCCACCTCCTAACCCACTGTCGTCGGTCTGAGCCACCATGGACTCGACTGCATCTACCTCTAGCAGTGGTCCGATACCATCTTTGGTGGCGGCCAATGCTCCTTTCACACAAAGTGCGACAGGCCCTCCGTTCTCATACGGGATGCCTAGCTCAGGTACAAGCCCTATACTATCCTACTCCACTTCACAAACTTTAGGTCTGGGGGCAGGGAGCTCTAACGCTCCTTTTCAAGGACCCATGGGGGGCACTTTAGCTCCCTTTAACTCTTTCCCTTATGGAGGAGGTCATATACCTCCTTCGTCCCCTTCGCTCGGTGGTACCCACCAACAATCCGCCAAGCCAAACACACACCATAGTTCTTTTGGAGTAGGGAGTCAAGGACCACCTTTTCATAATATGTTGGTAGGGTCGACACCATTTTCTTTGTTCGATGCATTTGGTAACAACGCTTTCTCGTCAGCTACTTTCCTGATTGGGGGCAACCCCGATTATGACCAACCTAATCCTATGAAGGGTACTATTCCTGCACAAGGGGCAAACCTAGGAACTTCTTCTGCATCAGGACCTTGGAATTCTTGGCAAAGATCAATTCCCTCATCAGGAATGTTGATTTGGGGCATGGGGCAACCCTTCCCAAAGTCCTCCGAATGTAATGAACACCCAACCATCTACGTCCTATTTTTGGAATCAGCCGATGATGTCTCCTCAAATGCAAAATCTGTATGCTGTTCATGGCCATGGATTTTACCAGAACCCCGACCAGCAACCCAACTTTTCCTGGAAACCTGGTGCTAGTCAAACTCCAGGCCCCTTTTCCATGGTTAACACCAACAACCCAAACTACCTTTCATGACAACCTTGCAATTTCCAGACTTAACAAGGTTGTTGAGTGACCCTATCTATCATGATCCACGTTGGCCCCCTATGCCAACAAAGTTGCCTTCGGACATACCAAAGTTCGAATCCAAGCCTAACGAATATCCAGGTGATCATGTGACTAATTTCCACCTTTGGTGCTCATCTAATTTGTTGAAAGACAACTCCATACAGTTGCGACTGTTTCAATGTACTCTCATATGGAGTGTTGTCAAATGGTACATTGAGCTCGACCGCTCAAGATACTCTTCCTTCAACGAATTGGCAATGGCTTTCCTAAACCATTTCCAATTACCAATGAGATACGACGCTGGCACAAAATTGTTGGCCAATTTTGAATAGACAAAAGAGGACCATATCTCTGATCACATCCAAGAGTGGAGACGCCGGAAGAGTTTGATTAAGGTTCCAGTCCCACCAACATTCCTATTAGAGTGGTTCCTTAAGTATTTTGTCCCACAGTTATCCAAAGACGTCGCAACGTCGAGAGTGTTTTCCAAAGAAGATGCAATCATAAGAGATCAACAACTCTAGATAATTTATTCTCAGTCTGGTCTACTGTACGAGATCTTGCCAGATGCACCACGATCAATACTTGATAAAACCAGATAGCGAGCTGGAGCACATGCCGATGGTATTGTTGGTTCAGCACAAACAAAGCCCCCTTAACAACTGATGAAACAATTGCAGCAATTGTCTATCCAACATACAATGGACAACTAGACTATTGTTCTAGTTTCTCCCCCTACCCAAACGTCGGATGTACACAGTGTGAAATTGACAAATCCGAAGGCCACCCAGTAGCCTGATGGAAAGAAAAAACAACCTAAGAAGGGTAAGGGGGATAAGAAACCCACTAATAATGTTGGCAGGGGCAACACCGAAAAAAGGAAGTCGAGGTATCCATGTAATCTGTGTGCGGAAGACCGCCCGACTCACCAATGCCCTCAGCTTGTAGAGGCCTAGAATTTATTATCACAGCAGTAATCAGTTGTGTTAACAAACCCTTTTCAACATGGCCAAAATCTAACTCAAGCCTCTACAAGCGCGGAAGGGGGAAGCCAAGGACCCCCTCCATCTTCAAACAATCTTGCATCCATGAATTTGTATATGATGAAAGGTGATGCCTATATATCGACTAGAGCACATGATTACAGAAATCCAAGAACCTCTGAGAAAGGTAAAGAAGTTGAAACCCCATATCTTCCTCTCCAGATCGAGAAGATGTTGGGCAAAACCATGACACGCATCCCAAAAGGTCCGTTTAAGAAAGATTCTCACAAACCAAACGCAAGGGCCACCCAGAACTACTCTGTGGTGGAGGATTTGTCTCAAACCCCTTGTGCGATGTCTACTTTGAAAGTCCTCCAAAGATGCCCTTCCCAGAGAAAGGCTCTGTTAGCCACTTTAGGATCTGTCGAGACTCGTAATCTGGGTATGATCATGCTTGATGGAAGCATTGTGACCATTGACTAGCTTTCATTCATTTGTCCTAATCTCACTACCAAACATTTGACTCCCCTGACTGTCCCTTATATGGAAATGGTATCCCACCCACCACAAGTTAATTATGTGGCATCATGTCCCATGCGTTCAATTCCAAATGAGAAGGATCCTCTCTCTATATTCTTGACTTCTTTAGACTTAGATCCATTAGTTGACATGGTGAACCACTAAATAGGGGATTTGGATCCTAATCTTTCCCTCGTTACCCCTACTTATTCCCTTGACATGTATTCCTTCTAGAGTGTTTTTCTTTCATCTGATGAATACCTCTTAGAATCCATGGTCAAGGGTTTCGAGCAAAGTTCATGTTTCTATGTCAATCTTGTTAAAAAATGAAACAAAGGATTACAAGAAAAGTTTATGTTTCTATGTCAATCTCGTTAAAAAATGAAATAGAGGATTACGAGCATATTTCTTTTCCTGTGTCAAGCTCGTTAAAAAATGAAATAGAGGTTTTCGAGAAAAGTTCATATTTATATGTCAAGTTAAAAAATGAAATAGAGGATTATGAGTATAGTTCTTTTCTTGTGTCAAACTCATTAAAAAATGAAACAGATGGTCATGAGCATAGTTCTTTTTCTGTGTCAAGCTCGTTAAAAAATGAAACAGATACATGAACCTTCCTTTCATATGCGTATGTCATTTGATCCTCTTTCTTCCTCCCTCTCTAGTGAACCTCCTAATAGTAGCCGGGAGTCATTTCAGGTGCAGAAGAATAGTTATCGAATGAAACAAATATTGGGAGGCATGTCTCCAGCCTCTAGGCATCATGTTGGAGTTAAAACACTAGCCTCTGTCAGTTATGCTCGGGGAAAAGTACCAACCTCGGGACATCATGTTGGGAAGAAACCCACCGATGGGTAGCATTCCGACCATAGTTTCATTCTTTGTTTCAAGCTCATGTAAAAATGAGACCGAACTTGAGAACGATTATGTTTCTATGTCAAGCTCATTAAAAAATGAAACAAAGGATCCCATGACATGTATTCCTTCCAGAACATTGTTATTCCACCAGATGAAGACCTCTTGGAAGCCATGATCGATAATCCAAGCATAGTTTATTTTCTAGTTTCGAATCTCGTGGACTCTGCTCCATTTGGTGGGTTGTATGGCGATTTCTGGCTAAATATAGCGAACGTTTTTGGCGTGCTCCACTGAATGTGGCGGAGAATCTAGCGAGTGGTTTGGTGGTGGTTAAGTTTGGCGGTTGGAGAATATGCCGCTAGTTTTGGGGGAACCACCTCCATATTTGGTGGTCGGTTATATATATATTTTTTTCAATTTTTCATTTGTTGAGCCTCCTTGTGCATTTCAGGGGTGCCACATGGTGCCTTGCTATTGGGCCACATGGAATCCACTGATTTGACCACATGTGCATGTTCATGTCACCTTGGGACACGTGGTGCTTTCTGGGTGGTGCCACATTGCACTTTTTTACTGGTCCACGTGACGACCTAAAAATCCTGAATTTGAGTGACATGTGGAAGCCTCTAGTGATGCCACGTGGCATGCTAATGTCATGTTGACGTCATAATGACACGTGTCACCCTCTGTGTTTGCCACATAGGCCGTAAGGATGCCGACGTCATACTGACTGGTGCTGACATCAACAATACAGATGCTGACTCATCCCTGCTAACTAGGTTGGGTTGACGAAAAATTTGACCGCTTATATCTTTTGATCCGTAACTCTGCTTGACGAGTCCTTTGCGCTGTTAGAAATTTTGCGACGCGATCAAGCCATTTTAATTGAGTTTTTGGAACTTTGAACTTTTTCCCATTTTTTTTCTACTAAAGACATTCTAAGTATCCTGGGACACTTCTGAAACTTCTGTGATGGTCCCTAGATCCATCCAGATCACACTTCCCAAGGAATGAAACTTCATTTTTACATGAGCTTGAAACAAAGAATGAAACTATGCTCGAAATGCTACCCATCAGTGGGTTTCTTCCCAACATGATGTCGAGAGGTTGGTACTTTTCCCCGATCATAATCGACAGAGGGTAGTGTTTTAACTCCAACATGATGCCCAGAGGCTGGAGACATGCCTCCCAAGATTTGTTTCATTCATTGACTCTTCTTCTGCACCTAAAATGACTCCTGGCTACTAATAGGAGGTTCACTAGAGAGGGAGGAAGAAAGAAAGAGGATCAAATGACATAGGCATATGAAAGGAAGGTTCATGTATCTGTTTCATTTTTTAACGAGCTTGACATAGAAAAAGAACTATTCTCATGACCATCTATTTCATTTTTTAACGAGTTTGACACAAGAAAATAACTATGATCATAATCCTCTATTTCATTTTTTAATGTACTTGACACAGAAATATGAACTTTGCTCGAAATCCTCTATTTCATTTATTAACGAGCTTGACACAAAAACATTAAATTTTATCGATGTCGTCTATTTCATTTTTTAATGAGATTGACACAGGAAAAGAACTATGCTCGTAATCCTCTATTTCATTTTTTAATGAGATTGACATAGAAACATGAAATTTGCTCATAATCCTTTGTTTCATTTTTTAATGAGCTTGACATAGAAACATGAACTTTGCTCGAAACCCTTGACCATGGATTTTAAGAGGTAGTCATCAGATGAAATAAAAACACTCTAGAAGGAATACATGTCAAGGGAATAAGTAGGGGTAACGAGGGAAAGATTAGGCTCCAAATCCCCTATTTAGTGTTTCACCATGTCAACTACCGGATCTAATTCTAAAGAAGTCAAGAATATAGAGAGAGGCTCCTTCTGATTTGAAATTGAACGCATGGGACATGATGCCACATAATTAACCTGTGGTGGGTGGGATACCATTTCCATATAAGGGATAGTAAGGGGAGTCAAATGTTTGGTAGTTAGATCAGGACCAATGAATGAAAGCTAGTCAATGGTCACAATGTTTCCAACTCCTCCCTAACAAGATATTGTAGTCGAGAGATGCGTCGACCAATTCAACCTTGACACACACGGTTTTCCCTCCTAATTGCATGGGAAAAGAGGGGATAATGCCATGTGGTCGGAACAAACGACTGTCAAAAGCAGTAAGAAGAGTAGGTGACGGAGACAAAACAGGCTGGCCAATGGCCTTCCAGCACACCAAAAACATTACACATGTTGAGGCACCCTCATCAACCACCGTGCGGGAAATGTTCTGATTAAAAGTTTTCATGGTGTAAGCCACTACTATCTGGAATACTACGTGGTAAGGGAGACAAGGTTTTAAGTCAATCGTATCAAGCATGATCGTACTCGGATTATGAGTCTCGGCGGATCCTAAAGCGGCTAACAAAGCCTTTCTCTGGGAAGGGAAACTTTAGAGGACTTCCAAAGCAGACATCGCACAAGGGGTTTGAGACAAATCCTCCACCACAGAGTAGTTCTGGGCGACCCTTGCGTTTGGGTTGTGAGAAGATTTCTTAAACACACCTTTTGGGATGCGTGTCATGGTTTCACTCAACGTCTTCTTGATATGGAGAGGAAGAGATGGGGTTTCAGCTTCTTTAACTTTCTCAGAGGTGCTTGGCTTGCTGTAATCATGTGCTCTAGTTGATATATAGGCATCACCTTTCATCATATACACATTCGCGGATGCAGGATTGTTTGAAGACAGAGGGGGCCTTCGCTGCCCCCTTCCGCGCTTATAGAGGCTTGAGTTAGATTTTGGCCATGTTGAAAAGGGTTTGTTAACACAACCAACTGTTGTTGTGATAATAAATTTTGGGCCTCTACAAGACGATGGCATTGGTGAGTTGGGTGGTCTTCCACACACATATTACACAGATACCTCGACTTCCCTTTTTCGGTGTTGCCCCCGCCAACATTATTAGTGGGTTTCTTATCCCCCTTACCCTTCTTACATTGTTTTTTCTTTCCATCAGGCTGTTGGGCGGCCTTCAGATTTGTCGATTGCACACTGTGTACATCCGACATTTGGGTAGGGGGAGCAACTAGAACAGTAGTCTGGCTGGTTGTTGTATGTTGGATAGACAATTGTTGCAATTGTTTCGTCAGTTGTTCAACGGGATTTATTTGTGTTGAACCAACAATACCATCGACATGTGGTCCAGCTCGTTGTCTGGTTTTATCAAGTATTGATCATGGCACATCTGGAAAGATCTTGTACAGTAGACCAGACTAAGAATATATTATCTCAATCTATTGAGCTCTCATGATTGCATCTTCTTCGGAAAACACTCCCGACGTTGCGACGTCTTTGGATAACTGTGGGACCAAAGACTTAAGGAACCCCTCTAGCAGGAATGCTAGTGGGACTAACACCTTAATCAAACTCTTCTGGCGTCTCCACTCTCGGATGTGATCAGAGATATGGTCCTCTTTTGTCTGTTCGAAATTGGCCAGAAATTATGTGCCATCGTCGTATCTCATAGGTAATTGGAAATGGTTTAGGAAAGCCATTGCCAATTCACCGAATGAAGAGTATCTAGAGCAGTCGAGCTCAATGTACCATTTCGTAGAACTCCCAATGAGAGTACGTTGAAATTGTCGCAACTGTACGGAGTCATGTTTCAACGAATTAGATGAGCACCAAAGGTGGAAAGTAGTTACATGATCACCTAGATCTTCGTTAGGCTTGGCTTCAAACTTTGGTATGTTCAAAGGCAACTTTTTCAGCATAGGGGGCCAACGCAGATCGTGACAGATAGGGTCGTTCAACAACCTTGTTAAGTTTGGCAAATGCAAGGTTGCCAGGAAACGTAGTTTGGTTTGTTGGTGATAACCATGGAAAAAGGGGCTTGGAGTTTGACTAGCACCAGGCTACCAGGAAAAGTTGGGTTGTTGGTCGGGGTTCTGGTAAAAACCATGGCCATGAACAGCGTACGGATTTTGCATTTGACGAGACATCATCAGCTGATTCCCGAAATAGGATGTAGATGGTTGGGCGTGCATTACATTCGGAGGAATTTGGAAAGGGTTGCCCCATGCCGATCCCATGGGATAGGTACTGCACCTTTCCTGGGGTTCCATTGGTTGTGAAAATAATTGCCCCAGATCGACATTCCTGATGAGGGAACTGATCCTTGCCAAGAATTCCAAGGTCCTGATGCGGAAGAAGTTCCTAAGTTTTCCCCCTGTGCAGGAATAGTACCCTGCATAGGATTAGGTTGGCCATAACCGGGGTTGCCCCCAGTTGGGAAAGCAGTTGATGAGAAAGTGTTGTTACCAAACGCATCAAACAAATAAACCGGTGTCGACCCTATCGACATATTATGAGAAGGTGGTCCTTGACTCCCTACTCCAAAAGAACTATGGTGTGTGTTTGGCCCGACGGATTGATGGTGGGTACCGCCAAAAGAAGGGGACGAAGGAGGTATATGACCTCCTCCATAAGGGAAAGCGTTAAAGGGAGTTGAAGTTCCCCCCATGGGTCCTCGCAGAGGAGAGTTAGAGCTCCCTGCCCCCAAACCTAAAATCTATAAAGTGGAGTAGGATAGTAAAAGACTTGTACCTGAGCTAGGCATCCCGTATGAGAACAGAGGGCCTGACGCAATTTGTGTGAAAGGAGTAGTGGTCGCCGCCAAAGACCGGATCATAACACTGCTCGAGGTAGAGGCAGTCGAGACCATGGTGGCTTGGACCAGCGACGATGGGTTAAGAGGTGGAACACCCCCTGTGGTGACAACCGTAGTGGGAATAAAAGAATTCCCAGAAGAAGTGGCAGCATTTGTTTCCATTGTTGCGTGTGACACTATCTGACACCCGTAAGGATAAATTTGTACGATGATGGGCGTTGAAAGATCAGTGGTTGGAGTTTCGAGTGGACCGATAGCTTCCGCTCCAAGGTCTGGAATAGTTGGTTCCTTCAGATGTTGGTTGGGCACAGTTTCCTATGACCCAGTCGCTTCAAAAGACCCTTGTTGGTCTAGCTTTCTCCTTAGTGGTGGCGGGGGTGGCTCCAGTGTAACCAACAGAGCTTATGATCCTCCATTGTGTGAGAAGATCAAAGACACACTAGGGCTTTCTATTCATTCAAAAACAACACACACTAGAAAAAAGTCCCTACAAGATAAAACAAGCAAACACTAAACTGGTTGGAAGAACAGTTACAACAACCAACACTAGAGCAACTTACCAGTGCAAGTGCAACTCGAACACGGAAGCACCCTCCAGGTATACTCTATAAATCATGGCCTGATGTCTATCCTAGGTACCATGGTATACCCCCACAGTCACCTGTGTATGTCTCTAAAAAATATCGGAAACTAGGTTGCCAACGCGTGAACAGTCACCAGACGGGTACAGTCGACAGTTGGGTAGACCACAATGAGCAGGGTATCAAGCCTGAAACCTATCAAGGGTATTGAAAACAAGTGGTCTAGAAGACAACTGAGGACCTCGAACAGATTCGAGACCCACAAAGCTCCATGGAAAATGCAATCGATGAAATCCCAAGACAAGCCCTCTATATGTGTTCTCCACTACGATTGGTCTAGCTTTGGAGGGGTTATCTTCGCTACCTTTCCGCACGCGACCTTGTGTTTAGCCCCTGTGTTAGAGGGGGGTCCCGAACAAATTTCACGATACTGGACTTTTAACACTCCCTAGCACAGACTCTTATGTATGTTTTGCAGCCTTGAAGAGTTTCCTCTCCAACCTAAATCAAGGCTCTAGCCTAGACTAATTGATGGACCCTACAAACATAAATTCTAGTTGATTTTAATTAATCGTTAATTTTTTATGGCTTGTCTTAAGTCAAAGGTTATGAAAGTGAAACTAATGATGTTTTAGAGATGAAAGAAAAAATAAACAGAAAGCTGGAAACAAAATAACTTCTTCTTGACACAATTCTTAATCAACTTTTCAAACTAATTTTTTTTTTTTTAAGATCTTTGAACAACAAACTCAAAACAGGATTTCACTCGACTACGAGCTACTTAATGTCCTAAGTAAACAGCCAATAACTTATAAAATCAAAAAAATTCCTGGTTACTAATGCAAACCAACAACTACTTAACCAAACTAAGAAATAAAAAGTTTTTATTTATTTAATGCTCGCAAAGAAAAAAGGAAAAATGATGACAAGTAAAGACCAAGAAAAATTCTAGCCTAAGCCCAGATCGCAAAGAGTTAATAACACACAAAATGATGAAAGAAGACTCTCACACTTGTCTAAAAACCCTATGAAAAAAAAATTTAATGAAAAAGAAAGTTATTGTTGTCATCAAACCTAAGTTGTTGACTGCTATTACGGAGACCAAGAACCCTGAGAGGTATAACTCTTGACAAGGAAAAGGATGACTGCCTCTCCTTAAACAAAATTTTTCTCAAAGGGCACATTGTTGACAGTTCAACAGCTAGCGTGTGCACACGAGTTGTGTAAGGTCAAAGCGCATGTACATGCATCCAGACCTTATGCAGTTCGGGTGTACCTCTGCAACTCTTCGAAAAATGAAAAGACAAGCAATCAAGCACTGGCAGAGACTACTGGTATTGAGAACCATAATCTCTTGAAGACTCAGAAACTTACTTTGACAGAAAAAGAAAACAATTCAAGGAAATTTTCATAGAACAAAACCAATCTGAGGTGAAACCTAAGCTACAAACTTCAAAAAACAGAGACTAGAATGAGTTCCAGAAAACCCCTGAGAAGGATCACTTCTGACAGGGGAGAGGATGACTGTCTCTCTAATACAAATTTTCTGAACCTATCCACGCTATTGTTTCTTCATCAACTAGTGTGTCTATGTGGGTTGTGTGAAGGTTGGGCACGTGTACAGGCATGCAGGCCTTATACAGGCTACGTGTACCTCTGTGACTTCCTGAAAATAAAATGCAGGCAAGCAAAGAAAGCAGGGAGTATTGGTATGGAAGAGAAGAATCCTTGCTAGCTCAGACTTTTGCAGAAACTCTAAAAATAAGTAATGAAACCAATTTTTAAAAATACCCAAAAAAAGGACTCCTAGAAAACCCTATAGATCCCTAGTATGGTCACCAATTTTGTTGTGGGTGGGAATCCCTCCTACGGACTTAGCATTTAAGGGATCTAATCATGCATGCAGAAAATGACCATTTCAAAGGCTTCTACTATTTTCTATTCTCCCAACACAAAACCCCACATTCTTGTAATACAAAGGTGAAAAAAAGATTCGGTAACTCTACCTTGAGTCCTTCGTTTGATGTCGATCCTTTTTTTTCACTCGTTCTTTGCTTGCAAGCCTCCTCCCAAAGTTGATCTGCATTCACACATGAACAAACAAAAAGATGCGAACATGCATTTCATATACTAATTGTTGGGTTAGTTGTGACACTATCATAAAATAAATATTCAACTTGAACACATGATATGGCGGGATGGGAAAAGTATTCCTTTTGTATTAATCTTCACAAGAGTAAACTTACAATATGTGGTCGACACTGCTCCTCAAAACTGGTCCTGGGCTCCTCTTCAACTGTCCTCCAATTGCTTTGCTTTATACTTCTCTTTGCACAAGGATGGCTAAAGGTTGGGACAAGGGGAATGCTCAATTGGGAATAGTCTCTTTACTATGATTTTCCTTTTTTTCAAATGGGACCCTTACCCCTTCTTTTATAAGCTAGAAGGAGCTAGGTATTTGGTCGAATGACTGACCATGCATGGTCGAAAGGTTTAATTAACTTACCCAAAGCTGTGTGTTCCATCAACAACTTTCCTTTTTTCGTGCTTTTGTAGGTACATGCAGGCTGTAGTGAGGCAACTAGCGTGTACACTCGTGTAGTAGTGGAGTAGGGCACGTGGGCCTTTAAAAAGGGTGTTTTTTAAGAAGAGTTGTTCAATACTAGCTTGGAAAAGAAGGCATATGGGATGGCCTAATGTCAGGTAAGTATGTTTGGTGCAAATTAGGGTTATAACAGAAGGATTAGTGGAAGATGATTCTAGGAATCCTCCTTGGTTTATGGATGCATGTAGGTCATCTTCATTTGCTTGAAAAAGTGTGCATGCATTTGCATTGTCATGCTCAGACCCATAACTGGTGAAGTTTCCATGGTCACAAGATGGTATTATCACCGTCTCATTCGTAGAGCCTTCCTCTTTCCGCATCTTCATGGCTTGCAACTTCTCTTGCAACCTTTGGTTCTCTTCTTTTGCAACATGGAACAATGTCTTCAATCCAGCATTATCTGCTTGAAGCACTTGGTTGAGCTCTTGAAGCTCATCAAACCACGACTGTTTTGGTGACCTTGCCATCCTTAGCTTCAACACCTGCAATCAGTATCAAGCCTGCTCTGATACTACATGATCTAAACCCGAGAGTGATAAGTTTCTAATAATTGGTTGATTATGTCACTCCTTCAAAAGGGTAAGTTATAGATCGTTTTACTTAAGAGATTTGCAATTAAAGGTAAAGTTGAAGTCTTATGCGCTTGAATTCGAAGTGAATGAAACCTATTTAGTTTTCCTATGATCTGATTTGAAAGTCACATTAATGTGATTTGATGTGATCAGACACTTTCACATTTTGATTTGAGAGTCATTCCGATCACATTCTGAATGAAATCCTCTCCATCCGAGTCGGACACTTTCAGGCCCAAGAGACACCTCTGGCTCGGTTATCGTGTCACTGCCTCTACAATAAATGACTCATTCTAGAGTTAAGATACAAAACCTTTTCTCAGATCAGAAAAATAATACCACCACTGCATTTGTGGCGTCATTTTACGTAAAAATGTCTGTCTCCACGCCTCAATCTAAGTCGGACACTTTCAAGCCCAAGAGGCAACCTTGACTCGATTTTCATGCCACTTCTCCTGCAATAAATGATGAGAAATATCGAAATACGTGCAGTACCTGTACTAGGTCGTACAAGTCCATACAGGTGCGCTTAGACTCACCTCTTGTGAGCTCTTGTTGTGTGTGTGTGTTGTCCTGAACTCTGCCCAAAAACCAATTTTTATACAAATACTTTGCAGTGGTGTCATAAATGATGTGCTTGGTGCGCTGGTAGGCAGGGATAAATTTAGGGCGTAGGTTAGCGGAGGTCCCCGGGTCGAATCTCATGGACTCCGCTCCATTTGGCGGGTTGTTTAGCGGTTTCTGGCTAAATATAGTGGACGTTTTTGGTGCACTCCGCTAAATGTGGTGGAGAATCTGGCGAGTGGTTTGGCGATGGTTAAGTTTTGCGGTTGGAGAATATGTCATCAGTTCTAGTGGAACAACCGCCATATTTGGCGGTTGGTTATATATATATATATATATATATATTTTTCAATTTTTCATTTGTTGATCCTCCTTGTGAATTTTGGGGGTGCCACGTGGTGCCTCCCTATTGGGCCATGTGGCATCCTCTGATTTGACCACCTGTGCATGCTGACATCACCTTGGGACACATGGCACCTTATGGGTGGTTCCACGTGGCAGTTTTTTACTGGTCCATGTGGTGCCCTAAAAAGTCTGAATTTGAGTGACACATGGCAGCCTCTGGTGCTTCCATGTGGAATGTTGACATCATCATGACATGTGTCACCCTATGTGATTGCCACATAAGCTGTACAAATGATGAAGTCATCCGTATTGATGCTGACGTCAGTAGTACGAATGTTGACTCATCCCTGTTGACCGGGCTGGTTTGACCAAAACTTTGACCATTTATATCTTTTGATCCATAACTCCGTTTGACGAGCCGTTTGCGTCGTTAGAAAGATTGCGATGCACTTTTCGTAATCATGCTATTTTAATTGAGTTTTGAGAACTTTGAATGTTTTCCCTTTTGATGTCTGGTGAATCCATTCTGAGCATCCTTGAACACTTATGAAACTTTTGTGATGTTCCCTAGATCCATATGGATCACTCGTGCTCATAAATACATGAGAATAGGTTATCGAGCATATGTTTATCACTTTTTTTGTCTCATGAGAACTATATGAAAAATGAACTCTTTAGAGTACAACCGAGCATATTTTTATCACTTTTTTGGGCTCGTAAAAACTATATGAAAAATGAACTCTTTGGAGTCTCCTTTAGGCTATTTTCAAACTCCCTAAACATGAAAATATTGTTGAGTGAGCTTGTTTCCTTTCACACTTGTTAAAAGGATTTGAAAGGGAGTCTATTCAGTGTAAATTTAACCCTTTTTCGGATCGGATGGACTAATAACAAAAAAGGAATGGACTAATAACAAAAAATGAATACTCTAGTCAACCTTGGATAGAAGAGTTCTCCCTTGGATTGTTTTATACTTTTTCGGGCTCGGGGGACTAATTTTCGAAAAAGAACACCCTTGGAGTCTTCTTTATAGACCTTTTCAAACTCTCTAAACTTGAAAATACAGTCTATTTTACCTTCTTTGGGATCGTAAAATTATACATTGAAGGACCCATATGGGATATATGGGATCAAACCCCTCCTTATTCAAGTTAGTTAAACATGTGATGATGGACTCATCGAATATGAGTTGTACCAAGCATATGTTATCATCCTCAAGCTCATTTAAAAATAAAGAGGTACTCGCCAATCATGGTGGGGGGGAAATTTGAGGGAAGTGGGTCAAGTTTTGGAAAGCATCATGACAATTGTTTGTTGTCTCCCTTGAACATGACACATGTTTGTGTCTCGTCTTATAGTTTGTTGAGGAAAAGATATGAAATGATGTTACTCAATCATTTTCAGATCTTACTTGGCTAAAGAAAGATAGAAGGGAATATCACCCTATGTTTATAGCCATCAAAAATTGTTTCCTAATCAACAAGTATTGGTTACAAGGGCTTAGGATGATTTTTTTTTATAAATAAAAGATTGCTGAAAAATTCAATGTTTATGTAATTTTTTGAATATAACAGATGCAGAAATAAATATAGAGACAGAAGTAAAAATACCAAGTCAATAATCAACACAGATGAGACATAAATAAATCACTTATTTCATTCCAATTTATCGAAGAATAGTTTTCTTTACAAAATTCCCCGAGGAAGTTTGGACGAAATTTAAACTTAGATGTCCCCGATGAAAACCATACAAAAGGACTTCTGACAGAAAGTAAAAAACTGAACTTTAAAAGCTGGATCAGCTTGCCACAGATTGTCACCCACTCGACTCTGAACAATATCATTTATTAATCATGAAATTTAATTCACAAACAAACAAGTCTACACAGACTATCAAAGATAGATCAACACCTCTGAAAAACAAGTGTCTGAATGATGTAATTCAACCTTGAATCTTGTTGTCTACAATAGGACCCTTCTATCATAAAAGAGAATTAGGCTTTCAATGAATTAAAGAATGAATGAAAACTAAATTATCTCAATAAAACTCAAGAACAGACCTTAGTATGATTTATCCTTTTATTCTCCTCTTGTTCCTCTTTCTCTTTTGGCCTTTAAGAAATCAGAATTAGTTGAAATAGTTAAACTATCTCTTTTAGTTAAGTTAACTAAAACTCAACTAACTTTTAGTTTAGGGGGAAAATTAATAAAATAATAATAAGGGTCTTTAATAATAATAACTAGTATCAAATGCATGCAGGATGAAATGGATTGGGCAGAGTATGCTTGCATGGGAAGACTGTACTGGTGAGTGTGCAGGGGAAGCTTGGACAATGTGGTTAACCGATGGCGGAGGAGCAGGTAGAGACAAATTGGGCCAGCCACGATGTTGGGAGACTGTCAGGTGGAGAATCTCTTTCCATCGATCATTTTCAGGGACTTCAGGTTGTAATTAGACATGAGGGGGAACTGGGATACCAGGGACATGCGGGGCTTAGAAAGGAGGCCTTTATGGCCTAGGTTTGACCACTCCTTGTCCAATCTAGTTAAAAAATCCAACTTGGAATAGTTGGCTCAACTCTTGGGAGTCTGCATCAAAATGTATAGAAAACCTTGGCCTTATAGGGCCCCTTTTCCAATTTCCTCTTCCTTTGTTATTCCGGCCATGGCTACCTCTGCTAAAGAAGCTCATTCCTGTATGCATTATTTATTAGTAACTAGTTTCTTCAATAAACCATACATGACATCTCTTTAAATATGAAACAGAGTTTGGCTCAGCAACACATTAGACTCATGCAATCCAATCCATAAAAAATTTTTAATACTTGTCAATGAGCAGGGGGTGAATAAGGGTTCTGGGATATGTGAGGGATTGTATTGAGCAAAAAATGCTAAAATGAAGGGGGTAGATCACGATTACTTCTCAACAAATCATCAAACAATCAACTATATTGTAATAAAAAAACATATCAACTTTAATTCATCCCTTTGTCATCCTTCAACTGCTATAATACAAATTTTTCACTTAACTATAATTTAATTTTAAGAACAAGGAGTGAATATTGAATCTGGGAAGGTAAGGGGACTTGTAATGTGCGTAAAAGTGAAATAATGGCAGGGAAATAACGAATATTGTTCATAAAAAAAATCAAGTAGTCAATAAACATAACTCTGTACTCAATACAAAAAATACCAACACCAATTCAATAATTACTGTGTATAAAAAATGTTCACTATTCAGCATTCAAATTATTCAAAACTTCTCAATTACAATAGTCTGCAATCATACTCATAATTGAAACAACTTTCAATGGTCTTGTTAACAAAATGCTTGGTCTCTAATTTTTTTCCTTTCCTTTTAAGAATCGAAAGAAAACACACAACAACATTTCTCCACCTCTATCCATAATACATCGCTATAAAAATATCATACACTGTCCATAAATTCACAATCGGCCAATTAAAACATATGCACATGTACTTTTCCAAATTGAAAAGACTTCTAAAACATGCTCAATTTCATACATTCTTCAACATATCAACCAATAAGTTCTTGTAACGGAACCACAGTCAACATAACCCGAGATTCATCACTATAAATGAAACCATTCATAATATGCGCGATGATTCCATAATAGATGCACAATGAACATAACGAAATACACACAGCTACCAATTCCATAATTTTCTATAACTCTGATCAGGCCTAGTGAAACACACATGAGTCTCCAATTTGCAATCAACACGTTGATGTAGAACACAGTGATTCAAAGTATAACGAAAAAGAGGCATCCCTTTGACTGCATATTATTACTCAATCCTGATTTAAATTTTTCATCTGATTTCATCATAGAAAGGCGAGATAGGGACTCGACAAAACATTCCATAACCACTCCACTTGATAACCAATCTTTGACAACCAAAAAGATGCCTGACAAGAGTAAGAACAGTTGGAGATTTTTAAAATCGGGCTCTATCACAACAAATACAAAGCGGTAATCAAGAGTGCACTCTGTCATCAATAACATAGAGACTAGAGGTCCTTAAAGGCATATAAACCATAGGCAAAGACCCTTTGATACAAGCATATTAGAAAACCATAGGGTTTCCTTATAACTCTTGGTCTGGGCAATGGCGCAACAGTTAGCCACAGAGGAATCAACGATGATTAGGGTAGAAAAATGAGGCACATAGTGCATCTTGCATTTGCAGAGGAGAATCGAAGTCCACTGGATAGTGATGGTTACCCAGAACACATAGAGGTATAACTTTTGTCTATTTCTTAAGAGCCAAATCATTGGATAACAATCCTAGTGAGGATGCATAACCCGAGGCATAAATTGTATCACCCAACAACCATATAGCATATATATTGACATAATGGCCACCCTAAGACCAAATTTCGAGATATGTTGATGCCAATACCATGTGAATAATCCCACAACCATGACTCTGGAAAAAATACACAACAACCAAATGGAAGTTCGAATACGACTGGACAGGGTTACCCTCATAACTGTGAGGAAGAAACCAACAAGAATACATAGAGCAGAACCCTCCACCATTAAAACACAGAGTGATAATATGCATATTCATTTAAAAATCCACAGAGACCCATCAAGATTTTAACTAACAGAGCAACCAGCAAATGCACAACTCGACCAAAACCAAATCTCTTACTTGCAAATCGAACAATTACACAGTCATTCCAGAGAGGAAAACCACGCATTTAAACAATTGCAATTTTCAAGAAAACACAAACCCAAGCATTACTAAGCCATTGTTTGTTCATACACAGAGCATAATTCATGGATGGAGTGAAAAGAACCATACCTGTAACCGAGAGCTTAAAAGGAAGAGATGGTCGAGTGTTTTATTCCCAAGCCTGAATTGTGGAGCTTAACCACCAGTAGATCAAAATGAAAAAAGAATCATATTAGATAACGGTCTGCAATGATGTTCATTTACTGCATGTCACTTCCATCTCCTATCCTATTCAATTCTGAAGTACAAGACACCCAACAATCACCAATGCATTAACCATGTAATCGATTTCCAAACCATTGAAAACTGCGACGATTATTCCTTGCCCAATGTGTCACCCAAAACCTTCACGTTAACCATTTTCCAAGTCCACATTTCATACCATATGCATTGCCATATCATATGCGCCCAAAAATAACTCAAATGAAAATCTCATAGCCACTAACCAACCATATAATAGTTAGGACTAACACTAACATGTTTTACATTTCCATTTGCACATAACTTTTAACATAGCTTAAGCATAGCCCTTTCTTTTAGGATTGTTCCCATAAGTTTCTTCTCTTTGTTTTGGTTATGTCATCACTAACATATTTATTGTGTATGTTTATCCAGGTAATAAATCATGGTGACATGATTAAACATAGAAACTATAAATATATGCCAATCATAACATAAAAATAAAGCTCTAAATAGTAGAACATCCCATAAAATGCATCATCCACTTGTTACTATATCCAAAATGAAACCATGACTGCACTGTCAACCATATAGGACCCTGTAAGAAACATCAAAACAACAACATAAAATGTGTGATATGACTATCTTCGAGCCTCTAGTCTACAAGGGGTCCCCACCTACTAGTATTATATTATTAGCATAGTTTAAACAATATTATTTAGCAATACTTTGCGGGCAAAATTCCTCGTTGCGATTTTAATCGTCATCAAAATGGTGACTCCAAAGGGAAATATGTTTTCAACAGATTAAGAACTCATAATATATGGTTTCATAGACCAAGTAACATCAGATGAAGAAGATATAAATCAGAATGATTATGCAACAAGGGGAAGTGAGCGGATTTAATGGAAAAATGACCGGGAATTTGGGAATAACTCATGGAAAGTGTTAAGTATGAGGGGGTTTATCTCTGTATGCATAATCATTCAACCAAAACTTTCTCTTGACTTCAAGGAGATTTTTTTTTTTACTGCTCTTTTGAATCTCAAAATGGATGAAGAAATGGAAAGCAGAAGCGGGAAGTAACCAACTATCTCATAAGACAATAGTTAAATAAGATAACAAATTCAATGATGCCTTCAGGGGGAACATCATAAAAACCATGTAAGCTTGATTTTTATTCACTAACAATACCTTCCAAGAGTGTCGTTGTGGCAAAAATGATCCAACATTTTATTCTTGACCAAAAATTGAAATCAAAAAGAACAAAAGAAAGAAATGTCATAACATAAATGAAACTGCAAAATTTAAAACAACAGAAATGGAATGACAGAAATGAAAATAGAAGAAATGAAAACTACTAAAATGAAATCAGAATATAAAACTACTATAAAAGAAGAAATGAAATAGCAGAAATGAAAACTAATAAAATGAAAGCAGAATTGAACTACTAAAATACAGAACAATATGAACAACGTTAAACTATTCAAGTTGGTTCCATGTAGTGTTTTAAGTGAGAACCGTTAGTGTTGTAGGAAAACAATCACTCTTGTAAATCTTTTAGAATGTAAGAGTTTGTACCTAGGACAAAAGCGATCTTGAAAGGACCCAACCATAATTCTTGAAACTTTGAGTGTCTTCCCCTATCAGCATGAGTTGAATCCCAAAGCAATACTTTCTCATTGACTTTAAATTTGACACTCTTGACACTCTTGTTGAAATACTTCTTAACAGTTTGTTGTCTCCTTTTTATACTACCCAACGAAAACGTCCTTTTCTCCTCTAAATCCATGAGTGCATTCATTCTTTGTGAAACATCAAAAGAATTTAATTCTTCGATCTGTAGCATTAACCTTAAGGAGAAAAGTTCTAGCTCAGTAGGCAGAATGGATTCTTGACCATAAACAAGTTGGAAATGAGTGAAACCAGTGCTCACCTTGGTGGTGGTTCAATCTTCCCAAAGAGCATAAGTGAGAAGAGTGTGTCATTGATGAGGATTATCTTCAATGAGCCTTTTGATGATTCTCACCAGATTCTTGTTGGTAGACTTGGCCTGCCCATTTCCTTGGGGATAATAAGCTGATGAGGTAAAATGTTTAACCCCAAACATAGCTAAAAATTGGGCCATCTTAGAAGAAATCAAAACGAGACCATTTTCTGTAATAATTTCCAAAGGAAGACCAAATCTAGAAAATATGTTATTTTCAAGGAAAGAAATCACCTGATCATCTGTCGAATGTTTAAGTGGGACAACTTCAACCCATTTTGTAAAATTGTTTTTGGCTGTCAAAATAAATATTTTTCCTGCTAAAGATAGAGGATTAATAGGACCAATAAAACCCAATCCCCACTTTGAAAAAGGAAAGTCTTGGAGGACAGGTTGTAACGACATGGATGAAAGGCTTTCTTTCCCAGCAAATTTCTAGCACTTGTCACAAGATCTTGAAAAAACATAAGAGTCACGAAATATTGAAGGCCAATAGTATCCTTTTATAATAATCTTAAAAGCAGTGGTTTTAGCAAAAAAATGACCTCCTATGTGAATAACATAATTTGAAGAACCATGAGTTTCTTGCAACAGTTTTTGTGCTTCCTCATTGTTTACACAGCGAAGCAACATACCATCAACAAATCTTCTAAACAAGAAGTCTCTTATAATGATGTATCTAGAAGATTCAAGATGAAGCCTTCTTCTTTGATGAGTGTCTAAGTTATCTGGACATCTTTGGTTTTGCAAATAGTAAACCAAATTCTTATACCAAGGATATTCAGACACAGGAAGGATCTGATTATCAATGTAGAATAATGTTGATAGGGAACTATCTTGTTCATCAATTTCTTCACTAGTTTCAACATGTTGAGGTAAGTGAAGGGCTAAGTCACGTCCCTTGATGGTGGTAGAAGTCACGATAGTTAAATCATGCTCCTGGATCTTGGAAATCCAATGTGCAAGCTTCCTTGAATGATAAGTCTATGAGAGAAAAAACTTGACAGCAGGTAAAGGTACTTTTACCAACGTGTGCTTACCTAAGATGAAGTGGAGAAACTTTTCGACAACTTTAACAAGAGCGAAAGCATGCTTTTCAATAAAAGAATATTTGAACTCATCATCAGACAAGATTTGACTCATGTAATCCACTGGTTTTTCATTTCCTTGGTCATCACATTGCATGAGGATGCAAAAACCGTTTCCTCTATAGCATTAGTATATATCGTGAATTGTTTCTAAAAATTCGGCTTCGCCAAAACCGGTGCAGAACTGATTGCTTTCTTGATCCCTACAAAATCATTTTCGACGCCATCTTTCTGTAAATGTGTTGAACATGCACAAAATATATCTATATAAACAATGATACACACATTTGTAGAGAGAATAGGAGAAAGAAGAAGGAGATAAAGAATGAAAGAATTCTCATTAACTGTTGTGAATAATGAATAATTTACACATTATATACTCTATATAACTCAATGAGTGTGCACTGGAGGAGAACCAATGCACCATAGTGGTGGTCTAGAGTGATCTGGACACACACCAGTAGTTACGGGAGTAAACTTCCACCTAGTCTATTCTCTCAAGAAGTTACAGGAGTGAACTTCCATCTAGTTGAGTTAACTAGTCAACTAGTCTTCAGTTAACTGAATGAACAAAGAGTAGTGAGGAGTTAACTCAGGGAATCAAGGGTAATGTGCCAGTATGGTGATGATATCAAGGAAAATTCGAATTAGCATGGTGATGATCCCAATGTTTCATGGTGACAAAATCAATGCAACATCTAAAATCAACTCAACTTAGTCAAACTGAAATGTCAATTGAAAGAGAATATTCTCTAGGTGGAATATTCTCCCCTAAAATATAGGAGACTGGATAATGACTAATTATGACTAACAAACAAGGAAAAACCTTAGTAAAAATAAATCCTAGGTGTGTGTGAAGTAACTCCAACACCCCCCCTGAACATCACTATGGTGAAAATAAAGAATGGGTCCCGACAACGAGGCTATGTTTGGTACCCAAATACAAAAGATACACTGAAATAAAGTGAGGAAAGAGGGAAAACCTCATGGGAAAAACCCCCCCTCAAGGTACAATGTATGTAAAAAGAAGAACTGCAGTTGTTAGGCAACTGTGTCCTTCACAACTATTAGGCAGTTGTTAGGCTCAGTTAAGGTCTTGGTGAAGATGTCTATCGTCTATTCTGCTGAAGGACAAAACTGTAAGTTGATGATCCCCTCGTGTACTAAGTCCTGGATGTAGTGCATGTGGATATTGATGTGCTTCATTCGCTACCTTTGAACTGGATCTCTGCAGAACTTCAGAGTGCTCTGTTTGTCACACCAAATGACGATCGAATGATGAAACTGAATGCCCAACTCAGTGAAAAAATGTTGTAACCACATAGCCTGAATGGTTATGTTAACTACCCCTATGTACTATGCCTTGGCTGAAGATAGAGCAATGGAAGATTGCTTCTTGCTCGACCAACAAATAGGCCCAGAACCAAGACTGAATGAGTAACTAGATGTGGACTTGCGATCAATTCTATCACTAGCCTAGTCGAAATCAGTAAACCCAATGAGATCTAATCTAGATTATGTTTCATAATGAATCCCAAAGGTGATGGTTCCCTGTATGTATCGAAGGATACGCTTTGCAACCTTCCAATGTAGCTCATGCGGCTCCTGCATGAACCTGGAAACTGCGCTAACTGCATAGGAGAGGTCTGATCTGGAGTGTGTGAGATACAACAAGATCCCCACTAGTTGTATGTATAGTTTGTTGTTAACCAGTGGATTCTCCCTGCCATCCTCAAGTTTGACTCCTGATAGGAAAGGCGTTGGAGTAGACTTGCAGTCTGTCATGTGAAATATCTCAAGGATATCTCGTGCATAATTTTCCTAAGACAGTTTGATTCTTGATGCATCCTAACTAATCTCGATTCCAAGGAAGAAGTGTAGCAAACCCATATCTGTCATCAAAAACCTATCATGTAGAATCCTCTTGACTGCAACAATCGTTGAAGTCGAGCAATCGGTGATCAAAAAATCATCAACGTACAAAACTTAAAGTAGAATTGAATCAACCGTCCTGAGCATGTAGACATTCAGGTCTAATTTACAACGTACAAAGTTCTGTGACAATAGGTAGGAGTCCATCTTGGCATACCATGCCCTCCGAGCCTGCTTGAGGCCATAAAGCGACTTCTTAAGTCGACAGACCAAAGACGAGTCCTTCATAAATCCCTAGGACTGCTCCATGTAGATCTCCTCAGAGAGATCACCGTGAATAAATTCATTCTTCATGTCCATCTGATGGACTTCCCATCCTTTGGTTTTCGTAATGGCAAGTGCCAATCATATGGAATCCATCTTCGCTACTGGAGCGAAGGTCACATCATAGTCAATACCATGAACCTGCTAAAAGCCTTTGGTGACAAGCCTAGCTTTGTATCTGCTAATTTTTCCATCCATTGCGCTCTTTGTCCTGTAGACCCATCTTCATCTGACAAGTTTCCTCCCAAAAAGAAGGGGAACCAGATCCCAAGTCTAGTTCTTGAGGAGGGATTTGTACTCCTCCTGCATGGCATATTCCCAAAAGAGATTTTCAGTAGCCTCACCATAATACTATGGATCTGAAGACTGGACAAAGAAAAGATGCCTAGAGGGCAATGGTTCAATGGCAGTGAGTACAATAGGAGGCTTATCGAAATCAGATCAAGTCCTCCTAGTATCGGTTGGATCACCAAGGAGATCCCCTGCAGCTTGAAGAGTAGTTTGTTCCCACTTGGGCCTATGCTCTGGCTCTGCAACTGCATCTAGATGATTTGAATCTACATCCGACTGTACTGAATCTTAATTTGAATCATTTGAGTCCCTTGAACCATAACTCTCGTCTAAAGAAGAGTCAACATGTGCATGCTCATCATCTTGAACAGGTGGAAGAATGAAGGTGTCTTCATGCGGTTGCTGAGGTGCATGCGAGACACTTTCCTCAATTTGGACACTTCACTCAATGATGAGTCAGTCTGAGGAAACATTAATAAGCCTATATCCCTTCACACCATCGGTATATCCAACAAAAATGCACTCAGTTCTCTGTGGATCAAGTTCCTTCCTCTTTTCAGAGGGAATCTGGGCCCATGCACGTGAACCAAAAATGCGAAAGTGGGTCACTTCCGGTTTAAGTCTGCTCGAAGCCTCGTAGGGGGTCTTATCCTTGACAGATCTCTGGGGAGATCTGTTTTGGATGTATGTTTCACAATTAAGTGCTTCGTCCCATAGTCTCTGTGGTAGTGACTTTGCATGTAGCATGAAAGATGTCATCTCCTTTAGATATCTATTTTTCCGCTCAACAACTCTGTTTTTTTGTGGAGTATAAGGAGCTGTGTGCTGCAACTGAATCCCTGCCTCATGGAAAATATTATGGATCTCATGATTTACATACTCTCCCCTGTTATCAGTTTGAAGGACTTTGATCTTCTTTCTTGTGTCCCAACCAAGGATTTTAAATCTTTGAGGTGTTGAAAGACCTCGTATTTTTTCTTGAGAAAGTAGATCCATGTAAAACGTGAGAAATCATCAACAAAAATGAGAACAAACATCGCTTTTTTGATGGATCGATGTGGAAAATGACCCATAAGGTCATTGTGGATCAGATTTAAAGGTGTGGAAGCTCACTGAGACTTTCCTTTGTCGAATTTCTCTTGAGGGTGTTTTCCGAGAACACATCCCTCACATACTCCCTTGGAGAAATGGATGTATGGTAGATCATCAACCAATATTTGATTGATAATATGTTGCATGTATTTGAAATTCAAATTTCCAAACCTTTCGTGCCATATCCTACTACTTTCATCACCATGAGTAAGCAGTAAAGAAGAATCAGGTTCAATGAATTCAGAAAATGTATACAATCTAGACTGATGATTTACCTCACCGGTAGCAACCCTGGATTTCGTTTGCATGTCGTATATGTCCATGGAATTTGGTGTGAAAATGAATTTCTTTCCGGTGCCTAAATTTTTCATATGATACACAGGGAGAGGGTTGACAGAAATTTTGGGAACATTCAACACATTCTCGAAGCTTCCGTTGGTGAGTTCAATCCTTCCTTTGCCGGTGACTTTGAAAAAAGAGTTGTCCCCCATCATAATAGGAGGACCTTTGCATGCATCCAATGAAGAATAGACTTCTTTTGAGGCATCCATGTGATGTGATTCTCCTGAATCTACGATCCAAGCATCAGGAGAGGATTTGATTGCAATCAAGGCATGGCTAGAATTGCCTTTCTTGGAATTTCGATATTCTGACTTCTTCTTCTTTGCACCCTCGGGGATGTGATATCCAAGGTTGTTTTGTTGAAGTATTTGAGACATTAGATCTATTTTATTTTGCATGCATGCATATTCTTGATGGAATCCTTTGTGACAGTATGAGCATTTCTCTCATTTTCTTCCCTTTTCCCCTTTGGATCTGAAGGCATCAGTGAAGGGTTTTGTGTACCCTTCCTTCTTTGGATGTGCATGAGATTTTAGTTTATCTTTATCTTTATATTTCTGATATTTGTGGCTGCCATCATGCACAGTGAGTGCATGCACCCTTGGGCCTTTGATTGTGCCCATGTTGATGAGCTTGGTTTGCTCTTGTGTCAGGGATTCGATAAAGTCCTCAAGAGAAGGCATCTTCTAGGTGGGTCCAGAGGTGAGTCTGACAGTATGGAATGCAGATATGAATACAGAGAATCCAGGACTGGGCTTGGAGAGAATGGTGAGAACCATATGTTTCTTCTCCTTCGATTTATCAACCCCGCAAGCTTTGAGTTGCGATAGTAAATCCTTGAATTTTGTAAATAAATCTCGAATATTCTCGAAGCTTTTTCAATCCAATGTGAGAAAATTCACCTCCAACATGTGTCCCCTCATATCATCATGATTTCCAAAGAGCCCTTCCAAGGTGGTCCAGGCTTCATTGGGAGTGTTACAGGAAAATATATGAAAAAGGAGATCATGAGAAATAGGACTGCAAATTGTTCCGAGTGCCTCATCCATGCAATTTAAATACTTGTATTTTTCTATGGTTGATGTCAGTTTTGTATCTGTATTCAAGGTTAACCTGTACAACCCTCTGGTTCGGAGATGTATGGATATTTTCTCCTTCCATGTAAAATAGTTGTAAGGTGTAAGAATGAATTCTTTTTGGAAATCCATCTTTCCACTGTCTTCAATCTTTTGTACCTGCAAAAAAATTTGGTGTGTCTTTTGCTTAGCAATCCGTCGACTCTAATACCATGTAAATTTGTTGAACCTGCACAAAATATATCTAGATAAACAATGATACACACAGTTGCAGAGAGAATAGGATAAAGAAGAAGAAGGAGAGAAAGAATGAAATAATTCTCATTAACCATTGTGAATAATGAATAATTTACACATGATATACTATGTATAACTCAATGAGTGCACATTGGAGGAGAACCAATGCACCATAGTGGTGGTATAGAGTGATTTGGACACACACCAGAAGTTACGGTATTGAAATTATACCTAGTCTAGTCTCTCAGGCAGTTATGGGAGTGAACTGCCACCAAGTCTAGTCTCTTAGGCAGTTACAGGAGTGAATTGCCACCTAGTTGAGTTAACTAGTCAACTAGTCTTCAGTTAACTAAATGAACAAAGATTAGTGAGGAGTTAACTCAGGGAATCAAGGGTAATGCACCAGTATGGTGATGATACCAAGGCAAGGTTAAATTAGCATGGTGATGATCCTAATGTTGCATGGTGACAAAACCAATGCAACATCTAAACTCAACTCAACTTAGTCAAACTGAGGTGTCGACTGAAAGAGAATATTCTCCAGGTGGAATATTCTCCCCTAAAATATAGGAGACTAGATAATGACTAATTATGATTAATAAACAAGGAAAAACCTTAGGAAAGAGAAATCCCAGGTATGTGTGAAGTAACTCTAACACTGTCCAAGAAAAAGAATGATCTTGCTTAAGAAGATTATGAATTGGCTTGACCATCACAACAAAATAAAGAAAAAAAATACGGGCGAAGTTAATAACACTCATAAAATATTGAGCCTCCTTCTTGGAAGTAAGAGAAGGTAGATTAAGGATAGCAGCAATCCTTTTAGGATCAATGCTTATTCCCGAATCAGAGACAATGTTTCCAAAAAGATTTCCCTTGGTAACATCGAAAATAGACTTATAAGGATTTAGAGAAATGCCAAATTTCCTGCATCGCATGAGAACTTTTTTAAGATGACCAAAATGATCCAATTGGTTTTTAGAATACATAGTTAAGTCATCAAGATAGATTTGAATAATATTTCCGATCAAATCGTCAAAATTTATTTGCATATATCTTTGAAAAGTGCCACCTGCATTAGATAAGCCAAAAGGCATACGTTCATAAGCAAAAAATCCCCCCGAGTAATAAAGGTGGTTTTATATTTATCTTCCCTTTTCACCTTGATTTGATTATAACCAGAGAAATCGTCAAGTAAGTGTTGGATCATGTTGTCATTGATGCCAATGGTTTGATTGATTGATGTCAAGTGATTGATTGATGTCAAAGGATTGATTGATTGATGATTGATGTAATATAATATGTATTGTCCTTGATGAGAATGCATAGATGAAGAT
>ML797363.1:82621-125987 GCA_009831015.1 Picea engelmannii
AATCAAGAAGGAATATTTAAATGATAAAGTATTGGAGAACTTTTTATTTATGGAAAGTGGTTAACCCTAAAATAAGGAAAATAGGTTAAGTGACCTAGAAATGGGTTAAGTGACCTAAAAATGGGTTAAGTGACCTAGAGGATCAAATTATAAATAATATAGCAATGGTCTCTTGTAGATCATCTTTTTTGTGGATCAATGGAGAGCTTCTTGTGAGAATGTCTTTTGGAGTATTGATGGAGAGCTTCTTGAACATTTTTGGTGTGGAACACTTGAGCATATTGAATATCTATAGGTGAATGAGGTAACCAAGGATATCTAAGCCGAAATTCTGAGGAAAGTGAAGAAAAGAAGGCCGAAATTCAAGGAAGGATAAATTCTTTTGATGGTGCTTTCTAAGGTATGTTATTTACAGGTCATCTCACCATTTTCGCTATAACTTTTTTTCTATAATGATTCAGATCCTGAAATTTCTATGAAAGTGAGAAAACATATCCAAGTATCTGTGGTTAAAAATTCATCTTGTGGGTCATTGTATTTTTGGATTTAAACTCCGTGGAAAATAGGGTTTGTGACCAGTCCTGAAACTAGTCAAAAACAGGTGTTTCGAGTAAAAACGTCATAACTTATTCATAACAGATCCAAATTCAGTGAGAAAAATTGTGTTGGTTATATTACATTATTTAGTATGCTCTAGAATATTTTCAGATCTATTCAAAAAATATTCCATGCGGGGCACACTCTACAAGGTCGCTCTCTAGAATAATCCAGAATTCAGCAAGGTATGTCATTTTTGCTATAACTCCTTTTCTGAGAGGTTACAAGTAGTGCCACCTGGAGGAATTGCATAAAACACACTGAATAACATTGTGTATCAATTTCAGATCTTTATTCATTACAGGTACAAAGCTATGATTATTTCAAGTTAGGGTTGTTGACTAATCCAAAACTAGTCATGGTTAAGACAAGCAGTTGATGAGTTGGCACATACATGAGGTGTATAGTTGATGATGTTGGTAAATATTGATGAGTCATTGTTGATGAGTAGTTCACACATGATTGGTATATACTTGGTATATGGTTGTATGCACTTGTTTATGGTACAGGTTGATTACAGGTTGTTTGGCACATGTCGGTGCATGGTTGATGCTCTTGTTTATGGTACAGATTGATATCTATTGAGGATTGTTGCCTCATCTCAGTTGGTGCTGAGAATGTAAGATGAGTCTTGCATATATAGCTGGTTCTCTTGTAGAGTTGTACTCGATTCATTTGTTGTTGAAAAACCCCCTGATTGAAGTCCATAATAAAAAGAAAATTTGTACTTACATCTTGTGTTCCTTGTGGAGATAATTTGTTGATGATATATTGCTGATATATGTTGTTGATATGTATTCACATCTAACTGATTATTAATGACAAAAATGAGTAATGAGTAAATGCCGAATGCTAACTAATGAGTTTTGTGTAAGAGGGAAGTTTTGGGAAAAACATCCCCACACTCATTCACCCCGCCCTCTAAGTGTGGTAGGTGTGTCCAACAGTAAGGACATCATCTGCGATCCTACAACTTGCTGGAAAATCATTTCCATATTACGGAGGGGAAAGTGATATCTTATGCTATCCCAGTTTAATGCACAAAAATCTATGCATAATCTAATTTGACCAGTTGTTTTCCGAACGAGAACCAAATTAGAAACCCATTCTGAATACTTAACCAGAAAGATAATTACAGCCTTAAAGAGTTTTTCCAACTCCTTTCGAATAGTTGCTTCTAGTGCAAGGATAATGGGTCTTTTTTTCTTTCCTAAATGGTTTTATGCCCTCCTTAATAGGAATGGCATGTTGTATAAAAGAAGGATCAAAACCATGAAGATCCTCATAAGACCAAGCAAAAAAATCTCAAAATTCACCAAGAAGTCTGGAAAACTTCATTTTTTCTTCATCAGAACATTGGGCACCTATTTCAACATTATTTGGAGACTCGAGTGTTCCAATGTTCAAGGAGATGGTTTCACCCACCTTCCTTTTTGACTCCTCTTCTTTATGTTTCTCTTTGTTGCCTACATCACTCGATGAAAAAAAACTTTCTATAAGAGTCAAGACCTTAGGAATCTTGTTATCTTCCATTGACATAATTTCCTTAGGCTTATAAGGTTCATTTTGAATGAAAGCACGGATGCTCTCATCACTAGGGAAGACCTGCCATGATTCTATATTATCAAGGATGTGTGGACGCTATAGATATTGAAAAGTACAATCAGTTCTTTGAGGCAAAAGTTGTCGATTAGGAGAGGCTGCAAAAACAACTAATCGATCAGCCATTGAGTTCAATTCCCTCTTAACATGAGTAATGTTGAAAGATAGTAGGCTCAAGATAAGTGCCCAAATAGTTTGGGTGTAGCGTTTCATCAACTTGTTGCTAGGGGAATATATCTTACGTACAAAGTTCACAACAACCTCGTAATCCCCAAAAACTGTAAGGTGACCACAACCCAAATTATAGGCATTTTCAATGCCTTAAATAATAAAGATTTGAATTCAGTGACATTGTTTGTGCAAGAAAACTCTAACCTATAAGAAAAGTTATGAATTTTACCCACAGGAGAGTACAAGATAATGCCAGCTTTGTTTCCTTCATTAAAGCATGAACCATCAAAGTGAATATGCCACATACCATCGTCTAAGTCGATTTGTTCCAAGGGAGTGTTGTCCTCCTCGGAAAAGATGGAATACACCCCTAGGTCCTCTTTGATATAATTCACATTAGGCTATGGAACACTTTCTATGTAAGGTGAAATCCTTCCCTCTCTAAGGACTATGATGTTTTTACCATTCCGAAGAATGGATAAGCGTGTCTCGTAGAGTGAAAGGTATCCACCTGTCAAATCTTTCCAATCTCTTCCTAGGATGATCAAGTAGTTACTTACTAGCATATCGATTAGCTGAATATTAAGGGTTGTCCTTATTTCAGGGTGCAGGCACAAAACCAAGGTCACGTCCTTGATTTCACCTATGGTCATTTGTTGTAGACTATTATAAGAGAGCATGCTTCTGGCATTTTCATTTGTACAAGACAAACCTAGCTCTTCCATAATAATCTTTGACATTACACTTGGGCCCAAACCACCGTCAATGAGGCAACAATGGGAAATCTTATCCATAATATTTACAGAAATATAAAAGGGGGATTTTTTATAGGGTATCTAAAGTTATGTACACCTACTTTATTTACAGATGAATCCTCTTCATCTACCTCTTCAGATAGGTTGGCTACAATGGAAGATATTCCTTCCATGAATTGCTTTAGATGACTCTGTTTTTCAGGGACGACAACCATGTCCAGAAGGGTTGCATCTGCTTTGATGTTGGCCAACTGGTTTAGAATATTGTATTTGGAATAGGGGAGAGGGGAGGTAGTTTCTTGGCTTTCAGGAGCCTTAGGAATTTGAACAATAGCATCTAGTGAGGATGAGCTTGGGCTAGAAGAATTGCAGGGAAGATCATTTTTTATTTTTGGAGCATAGGATTTGTTCCTAGTATTGATGATCATGACATCTTCTGGCTTTGCAAAATCTAGGACAACGATGGTAGTTTCAGGTCTTTTTTGAAATTTTTTATCTCTGGCACTCTTCTTTACCTCACATGTACTTTCCTCATGGTATTCCTCACAAAATTTACACCAACTACGAGGCATGATATCTTTAGGATGAAAATTATTTTCATTTGGATTTCTAAAGGGGGGTGCAGAAGAGGATGAAGATCCAGGGGTAAGAGGGGAAACATTTCATTTTTTCTCATACGCTATCATACGATTATTCATGTCATTTAAAAGTTGTAAGAGGGTGGACATGTTTGTTTGTTTAACTGAATCTCCCTGAGGAATACATGTTCTTTCAATTTGTTCTTCATACTCTAAAAAGGTATGCAGAGCGGAATCGAGGTTATCGATGGCCTTTTCCTCAAGCCTATGATGGTAGGGAGAAGGTAATGCATTATAATAATGCATGAAAGTGGATTGGTTCTGAGGTCGAATGAGTTCAGGGATTTGATTGTATAACTTGGTGAAATGCAAGTTGAAGGACTTGATGGTCTCACCATCCTTATAAGTGATGTTATTGTATTCCCGTAATTTCTCGACTAGGATTTTGGATTTCCCATAGGTGGATTTCAACCAATAGAATAACTCCTCCCAAGTAGATAAAATCTTAGGAGGGAGATCGAAGAAACTGGACGCAGTCTTCCCTTCAAGTGAATTCACAAATAAGTGCATGCAAGTATCGTTGTCATTTGCATCTATGTTGTGACAGGCATTATAAAATGCTACCAAGTGTTCATTCATAGTGACAGTGTTATTCCATGAAAACCTAGGGAGATTCTCTTTGAATTTAGGAAGTGGGCGAGTAGCAGATGCCAGGTTAAGAGGGGAGGAAACATGCCACAGAGTAGTTGTAGCATCTTCTTTAAATTGAAAAATCCCATACTTTTTAATGACTTTGGTGGGGTTTGTAGTAGATTGGACAGGGACTTGGTGACTATATAAGATACCAATCACTGACGAACCCGAAGATTGAGATGAAGAAGCACCTCCAGGGCCACCAGAGCCACCACTAGATGCCATCTTGTGGATAATAGGTAAGGGAGAGAAAGACGAACTAGATGAATCAAACAAGGTTCTCCTTGGAGCACTTTTTTGGGTTAATAGCACAACGTTCCTTCTTCCTATTTCAACAATAGGATTAATTTCAGGTGATAATCCTCTTCTTCTCCTTGAAACACAAGGGTCTAAGGACATGTAAGGAAGATCAAATCTGAAGGAAAAGAAATTTATGGTTGATTCCTACGTTGTCTATGCCTATAATCCCAACGTTCTTGGGCACTTGTGTCTTGTTCAATGGCTTCCCATGAATGATTAAGATCAGCCCGAGTATTAGCAATGTCTAAAATGGTGTTAAACAAGTTTAAAGCAATGTTGGTATGATCTTGAAGATCGGGATCAATATTAGGTTACCTTGCAACAGGTACAGTCATTAAGAAATGAAACATTCAAAGAATCAATAACAGAAAAATAGATACATTCGATGATAATCAAGCATAAAAATCAACCAGAGAGATATTGAATATCTCCCCAATATGGTCGCCAAATAAATGTTGAGGAAAATATATGAAATGATCTTACTCAAGAATTTTCAGATCTTACTTGGATAAATAAAGATAGACGGTAATATCACCCTATGTTTATAGCCATCAAAAATTGTTTCCTAATCCACAAGTATTGGTTACAAGGGGTTAGGATGATTTTTTTAATAAATGAAAGATTGCTGAAAAATTCAATGTTTATGTAATTTTATGAATATAACAGATGCATAAATAAATGTAGAGACAAAAGTAAAAATACCAAGTCAATAATCAACATAGATGAGAAACAAAGCAATCGCTTATTTCATTCCAATTTATCGAAGAATCGTTTTCTTTACAAAATTCCCTGAGGAAGTTTGGACCAAAGTCAAACTTAGATGTCCCCGATGAAAACCATACAAAAGGACTTCTAAAAAAAAGTAAAAGACTAAACTTTAAAAGTTGGATCAACTTGCCACATATTGTTGCCCACTCGACTCTACACAATATCCTTTATCAGTCATGAAATTTAATTCACAAACAGACAAGTCTACACAGACTATCAAAGATAGATCAACACCTCTGAAAAACAAGTGCATGAATGATGTAATTTAGCCTTGAATCTTGTTGTCTACAATAGGACCCTACTATCATAAAAGAGAATTAGGCTTTCAATGAATTAAAGAATGAATGAAAACTGAATTATCTCAATAAAACTGAAGATCAGACCTTAGTATGCTTTCTCCTTCTATTATCCTTTTGTTCCTCCTTTTCTTTTTACCTTTAAGCAATCAGAATTAGTTGAAGTAATTAAACTACCTCTTTTGGTTAAGTTAACTAAAAATCAACTAAATTTTAGTTTAGGGGGGAAATTAATAAAATAATAATAAGGGTCTTTAATAAATAATAACTAGTAGGTGGGACCCCTTGTGACTCCCTTTAGATTCTTTAACAAGCATAAACACAACTAGTTAATCAATCAAACACATCCCTCCTTGTGGCTCCCATCATCATTCTCATAATTTGAAAATTAATATCAATGATATTTGAAACCATATCCAAAAATATAATATCCAACATATCCAAAAAATAGTTTGTTGTCCAAAAACTTCAGAAATCAACTATTCTCAACAATCAATAAATAAAAACACTCAAAAACCATATTTTCCACTATGGGAGGAAATTTTTCGCTTCTTGTTGATGTCTCCCTTTGATTTATCTGAATTTGCATTAGGTTGTGTGGAGCCTTTAGGCCTAATCTCATTGATATCACAAGATCAATCATCTCTCAAATGCATGTGGGATGAAACGGATTTGGCAGAGTCTTCTTGCATGGGAAGCCTATACTAGTGAGTGTGCGGGGGAAGCTTTGACAATGTGGTTAACCAGTGGAGGAGGAGTAGGTAGAGACAAAGTGGGCCAGCCACAATGTTGGAAGACTGTTGGGTGGACAATCTCTTGCCATCTGTCATTTTCAGGGACTTCAAATTATAATGAGACATGAGGGGGAACTGGGATACCAGGGACATGTGGGTCTTGGAAAGGAGGCCTTTATGGCTTAGGTTGGACCACTTCTTGTCCAATCTAGTTAAAAAATCTAGCTTGGAATAGCTGGCTCAACTCTTGTGAGTCTACATCAAAATGTATAGAAAACCTTGACCTTCTAGGGTCGTTGTTCCAATTTCCTCTTCCCCTATTATTTCGTCCATGGCTACCTCTGTTGAAGAATCTCATTCTTGTATGCATTATTTATTAGCAACTAGTTCCTTCAACAAACCATACATGACAACTCTTTAAATATGAAACAAATTTTGTCTCAGCAACACATCAGACTCATGCAATCCAATCCATAAAAATCGTTTAATACTTGTCAATGAGAAGGGGGTGAATAAGGGTTCTGGGATATGTGATGGATTGTATTGAGCGAAAAATGGTAAAATGAAGGGGCATAGATCATGATTACTGCTCAACAAATCATCAAACAATCAACTATATTGTAATAACAAAACATATCAATTGTAATTCATCCATGTGCCATCCTTCAACTGTTATAATACAAAGTTTTCACTTAGCTATAATTTAGTTTTAAGAACATGGAGTGAATAATGAATCTAGGAAGGTGAGGGGACTTGCAATGTGTGGAAAAGTGAGAGAATGGCAGGGAAATAACGAATATTGTTCATAAAACAAATCAAGTAGTCAATAAACATAACTCTGTACTTAATACAAAAATTACCCACACTAATTCAATAATTACTGTGTATCAAAATTGTTCACTGTTCAACATTCAAATTCTTCAAAACTTCTCAACTAGAACAATTTGCAATCATACTCATAATTGAAACAACTTTCAGTAGTCATGTTAAGAAAATGCTTGGTCTCTAATTTTTTTCCTTTCCTTTTAAGAATCGAAAGAAACACATAGCAACATTGCTCCACCTCTATCCATAATACATCGCTATAAAAATATCATACACTGTCCATACATTCACAATCGTCGAATTAAAACATATCCACATGTCCTTTTCCAAATTGAGCAGACTTCTAAAACATGCTCGATTTCATACATTCTTCAACATATCAACCAATAAGTTCTTGTAACAAAACCATAGTCAACATAACCCATGATTCATCATTGTAAATGTAACCATTCATAATATGTGCAATGATTCCATAATAGATGCACATTGAACATAATGAAATACACACAGTTACCAATTCCATAATTTGCTATAACCCTGATCATGCCTAGTGGAACACAAAGGAGTCTCCAATTTGAAATCAACACCCTACTGTAGAACACAGTGATTCAAAGTATAACGAAAAAGAGGCATCCCTTTGACTACATATTATTACTCATTCCCTATCATAACTTTTCAACCGATTTCATCATATGAAGACGAGATAGGGACTCGACAAAACATTCCATAACCAATCGACTTGATAACCAATCTTTGACAACTGAAAAGATGCCCGATGGGAGTAAGAACAGTTGGGGATTTTTAAAATCGGGCTCTGTCACAAAAAATACAAAGAGGTAATCAAGAATGTGCTCAGTCATCAATAGCACAAAGAACTGGAGGTCCTCAGAGGCATATAAACCATAGGCAAAGACCCTTCGATACAAGCATAGTATAAAACCACATGGTTTCCTTATAACTCTTGGTCTGGGCAATGGTGCAACAGTTAGCCATTGAGGGACCAACAACGGTTATGGTATAAAAATGATGCATATAGTGCATCTTGTATTTGCAGAGGAGAAGAAAATGTCCACTGGACAGTGATGGTTGCCTAGAACACACAGAGGTATAACCTCTATTTATTTCTTAAGAACCGAATCATTTGATAATAATTCCGGTGAGGATGCATAGCCCGAGGCATAAATTATATCACCCAACAACCATATAGCATTTATATTGACATAATGGCCACCCTAAGACCGACTTCTGAGATATTTTTATGCCAAGACCATGTGAATAAGCCCACGACCATGACTATGGAAAAAATACACAACAACCAAATGGCAGTTCGAATACGACTCGGCAGGGTTACCCTCATAACTGTGAGGAAGCAACCAAAAAGAATATAGAGAGCGAAACCCTCCACCATTAAAACACAAAGCGATAATACCCATATTCATTTCAAAATCCATAGAGACCCATCACGATTTTAACCAACAGAGCAACCAGCGAATGAACAATTCAACCAAAACCAAATCTTTTACTTGCAAATCGAACAATTACACAATCATTCCAGAGAAAGAAACCATGCATTTACACAAATAAAATTCTCAAGAAAACACAAAATCAAGCATTAATGAGCCATTGTTTGTTCATACACAGAGTGTAAATCATGGATGGGGTGAAAAAGAACCATACCTGCAACCGAGAGATTAAAAGGGCGAGTTGGCCTAGCATTTTCTTCCCAAGCCCGAATCGCGGAGCTTAACCACCAACATATCAAAATGCAACAAGAACCATACGAGGGTGATGACCTTGTGGGGGGAGTATGGAGTGACATGCATTTACTGCATGTCACTTCCATCTCCTTTTCTATTCAATTATGAATTACAATACAACCAACACTCACCATATCATTTAAATCATGTAATCAATTTCCAAACCTTTGAAACCTGTGACAATATTCCTTGCCAAATGCGCCACCCAAAACATTCACATTAACCCTTGCCAAGTTTTCATGCCATACCATATGCCTTGCAATATTATATGCACCCCAAAATAACTCAAATGAAAATTCCCATAGCCATTAACCAACGATATAATAGTTAGGACTAACACTAACATGTTTTATATTTCCATTTTCACATAACCTTTAACATAGCTTAAACATAGGCCCTTTCTTTTAGGATTGTTCCCATAAGTTTCTTCTCTTTGTTTTGGTTATGTCATTAATAACATATTTCTTGTGTATGTGTAGCCATGTAATAAATCATGGTGACATGATTAAACATAGAAACTGTAAATATATGCCAATCATAACATAAAAATAAAGCTTTAAATAGCAGAACATCCCATAAAATGCATCATCCACTTGTTACTATATCCAAAATGAAACCATGATTGCACTATCAACCATATAGGACCCTGTAAACCCTGTAAGAAACATCAAAACAACAACAGAAAAGGTGTTATATGACTATCTTCGAGCCTCCAGTCTACAAGGGAGTCTCGCCTACTAGTATTATATTATTAGCATAGTTTAAATAATAAGGATTTAGAAATACTTTGCGGGTAAAATTCCTCGTTGTGATTTTAATAGTCAACACAGTTGGGTAATCTTATTATCTCTAAGTCATACCAATTCTATGTTTCATTATACTTTTTTGTCCCAGTTGAAGAGTGCTCTCATTATTGTCACATTATTTTCTTGGTACTCGTCGAGTCAATGTTTCCAAGTCACTTGTCATGCCTCACAATATTCAAGGGAATTTTCACTTCGAACAAACCACTCTGCAGTATTACCATGTTTCATCCTCGTGTTAGTCTACACTCATTTAATCGATCACCTTACATCACTTTCATGTGTCAATTTCATTTCTATGATGGGAGAAACATCATGGCCCTCCTTCGATGAGTTTGTTCATGTCGACTTCAACACATTATCTAGGAATTAGACTTAGAAACCAGTTAGTACCTTTGAACTTGCATGCCTCAATGACAAGTCTCCTTGCCTTCGACATTAGGTTTACATCATTGGACTCTGATCGAATGATTCCATGAATGTTCAACTTCAACTCATTTGTTCACATTCATTGGAATATACTAGGATACCTTGGGAGTCATTGTCATCATTGGTGATTTCCCTCGAACTTGTTAACATTATGCATCAATGACCGGTAATCAAATGGTTTCTAACATGTTCGACATCAGGACATCTATTCACATGGATAGATTCATAGTATTTCAGGATTGGGATGAAGACCCTGGGTTGGGTTCTCATTCTCTTATATGATTTACCCAGGTTGTGATTGAGATCATTTGAGTATGAAATAGATTCCATTATAACCATCATATTGGAAATATCATTGATGCATATGTTGTCACATAGATCCACTTTGTATTGGTCAGTGGCTATGTTTTGTCATATTGTATCTCCACTGTGTATTCTTTCGTGGTTACGACCTGATCGTGCCATGGAAGGTATGGATCCATATTGTATCTTTGGTGTCCATATACTTTGTTAGTACTTTCATGGATCTGTAGTGTATTGGTCGATGACCATGCTTTGATTTAGTTTAGTTCGAGCATGAGTATCCATACCTTGAGGATGATACATATATATTGTTTGATGTTTGTTTGCATCTTCCTCTAGGCTCTCCTACTCCAAAGCCCTTGCATTAATATTTTTGTGAAGTTTTTCAGCCATCAGTTTCTCTTATGACCTCACACTTTAGGGGAATCTGTTACACATCTATTTGTCACTCTTAAATGAGGGATTTTTTTTCATGATCCCTAGACATGTTGGGGGATAAATTTATCATATTAAGGTCAAAATACTATGTGACATGTATTATTCATTTTTATTGAAATTTTTTTTTTAATTTAGTGTGAGAATCCACCTCACATATAGTTTCCTAATCTCAAGGAGAAGTTGAGAGTCTCATCGATGGTTGATAGATTTTCTCAAACCAGTATCCCAATTTGATGGATCTTGAGAGATATTTTCTCCCTAAAATGCTTGAGATATATTTTCTCCCTAAAAATCTTGGAGATCCCAATTTAGTGGATCTAGTGAGTGATCTTCTTCATGGTGGTTAAGCCTCCAACTCCTATATAATGAGGGCATTCTAAGGTGAAAAGGGGGAACTCGGGAATATCAAACCTTTGAACTTGTGTGGAAGTAGTTCATAGCATCATACCTATAGTCTTGTGGCACGAAGGGGATGGTAAAAGGAGATATTGGATTAATTGTTGTAGCATCGTCATTGAGTTTGTAAATCTTCCATTTATTTCCACTTTTAATATATAACTTGGCCTATTTCTCTTAATGTCTACATTGTTCATTTCATGAATGTTTATCTTTGTCTTGTTTAATTTCAGCATAGATAAATCTACTTTCCTCTAACGATATATAGTATAAGAAGAGGATTGTCTTGTCCCTTACAGGAGGGATACTTCCATAATCGAAGCTTGGAGATCAAGTTCAACAGTTGGATCAATGAGGACAACCTATAGGAAAGAGGCAAGCCATTTACATTTTCCTCTTTCTCTCTCTCTCTCTCTTTTGATTTCATTAATGAACATATAAATTAGTCTTAAGGGTAACTTAGTGTCCATTTGTTTTCCTTCTGTCTTGGATCGAAGGAAACCTGATCCAAGTGGGATTTCACCTTTTTACAGGGGGAATTCACCACAACACCCTATGCTTTGCTCTCCTTATGGAATATTCCAAAGTTCTAGGGTTATCATATTGTATCGTGTCACTATAGAAAGAGGGTAACCCACTTAGAAACCTTTGGATTTTTACATTCTCATTCTTTATGAAGTCCACATACTTTAGCAACTCAAAGAACCTCTTATCATACTCATCCATTGTCATGTTTCCTAACCTGAGATCAAAGAAATATTTCATCTTCCTTTCATAGTAATGATATTACAAATATTTCTCTTGGAAATATCCTTTAAACTTTCTCCATGATACCTTCCTTTCATCAAGGTGTTTCGCTTGTTTGAGCTTATCCCACCGCATGGATTCCTTTCCTTGCAAGGGGTAGGTTGTGATTCTTGTTTCTACCATGGAGGGATAATCATGTGGCTGGAAATATTTCTTCATTTCCAACAGTCGAGCCTCAGCCTCTTCTTCCTTCCTATGATCACCATTGCAAGTAGGTGGCTTGATTTTCCTAAGTTCACCTTGAAATATGTCCCCCTTAGACTCTCTCCTATGTCTCTTCATAGTGGACACACTTGGGCTACTTCTTGGTACTGAACTTGCATGAGCTCTCCTAGTGGGTTGTTCTAGGGAATGATGGCACCTACTAATGTTCCTTGACTTCCTACCATTCCCATGCTCATCCATTTTTCTATGGGATCTAGATTTTTTCACTTTCTATCACTAGCTTCATGCTTTGTGCCAAAGTATTTATTAGCTTTCCTTGCAACATGTTCAGACTTTGAAGTATCTCTTCTTGAGCCTTCATAATCTTTTAATTATCTTCCCTATAACTATGCACTTCTCTCTGCATGCTTCTCATAGTTATAGGCTCATGCCTCTATCTTATTCCATTAGACTTTGTCTCAGAATTTCCCATGTTGACATGTAGCCCTTTAAATTCTTCTCTGTGACTATAGAACCCTTGGGAATCTTCCATGGATGTAGTTCTCATATAGAAAAAAAAAAGCATTCATGTACCTCTAAAGTATGCAAGAAAATGTGTATGCAAATAAATTTTTATTATAAAAATATATATACATACACATTATGGAAAACAATACATATGTTGTTTTTCTCTTTAATGCCACCAGTCATCATCTTTTGCATTGATTGTGACTTATACTACCCAAATCATTTTTTTGGGTTGATATATGGATTCTCCTCTCCAATATATTTCTAATGACTTATCTCTTGCTCAATTTTGATCTTTGATAATAAATTTATGGCCATGTGAATATTGCTAATTTGTCCATTTTTATACATTCTTCATTCTGGTATAAATAATCCCAAACACCAACTTCTACCACTTGTAGAAGTAAATATATCAGCAATCAGAGAAGTATTTGTATGATAAATAGATAAAAATTATGACATGAAAATCGTAACAACTCTTAGATTGTAATTTTTATGATCTATTCAAAAACTACAACAATATGTATATGACAACTTTGTCCTTTTTCACCCTTTTTCCCAAACTTGGAATGTTTAGACAAATGGACTATCTCCCAAACTGTGCACTTCTGGAAAATTTTCACTAAACAATTTTTTTTTGGATTGATGACTATGAAAAATGTTGAGTAACTAATTTTTTCCATATTTTCCATCTAGGGACCCTTTTCCTCTAAAAATCCCAAAAATCCCCAAAAAGTGGCCCGAAATAGTGGATTTTTCCCTATTTCAGCATCCCCATTTCAAACCCCTTTGGATTTATTCAATTATTTCTTGTGTTATTTCCATGCCTCCTTTTTGGACTCTCTCCAAAAAATTTATCTTAATCTAGGTCTCTCTGCCTATGATTTGGACCCAGATCTTTAAAAAAACACTATTTTGCAATTTCTAACAAATCCAAGCAGAAATTAGAAGTTTCCCTCTCTGGAAATTCTGTAGATATCCTCACCACAGATGGGGCTATTGATGTGGTATTATAGGTCCACATGGAACCCTAATATGATTCCATGTCACCCTCCTATCCCACTTGGTCTGCCTTGTGATCCTTCTCCCTCTTCTTTCTCCTATTTCTCTTGCGTTGGCCTTAAACATTAATAAAATATTATTATTTTACCGACCCCACCTGCCCAGTTGGCACACATATAATCCTGAATGGAAAATGAGTCCCACCCTGATTGTCAACTCCCATGTGGTTCCCCTTCATTGGTCGTGGGAATGGGCATGTCCTATCATGTACCTCTACATTGCCGCGTGCAAACTTGCATTTCTCCCAGATCTTATGGTTGAGATTTGCCGAGATTGACGATAGAAAGGTCATGTCCCATCCAAAACATGCATGGGTATTATAAAACCTTTGGTTCATGAAAATATTTTCTCCTATGCTACATGGCACGATCTTAATGGTGTCGCATGATTAAATGTCTCGAGCCAAAATGACTTCACTCCCATGCAACAGTGGTTTATGGTATTGGCTATACCATTGTCTCTTGTGGATCCCAAGTCACTTTCCATCATTCCACCAACTTCTCTCATGGACCTGTCACCATGGAAGTCCACGTCACCTCTGTCATGTCACCTCCACGTCATGTTGACATTATGTATGGAAAAATACCCAGATTTCATTTTTTCCCAAAATTGCATAATTAAAAAAAAAATACCAAGGATGCCATGGAACCCAAAATTAATCTTTCCAATGGAAAATTTATGCCTGGTGTGCATCGACTTAGCGTCTATAGCCAAACTTTGACACTCTTATGTCAAATTCTTAACCAATTTCACTACAGAACTTGGGGATTTTGCCCAATTTCTCGTAATTATTCATGGCTACACTGTAATTTCCAGAATTCAACTAATTAAAGGCACAACATGTGCATATTTAGAGATTGAAATTGGATATTTTAACCCCTGAACTCGAATTCACCAAAATTATAGGCAATCTCCTCACACTTTTTCCTATAAAAATATGACAACCACTTAGAAAACATTCTATGAGCTTTAACTTTGGTATTATAGGTTCTGCATGTTGAGTCTAGCCCATACAGGCTCAATATTTGAACCATTGCATTGATACCATTATGTAACGTCCCTTGGATTAACTGAGGAACATTACTTGCAGAAAAACACATAAATTCAAAAATTTATTTTGCTAATTAATTCATGTAGATTACCTGCTATGAATTAAACATATATTAAACTAAATTATGATACCCATAATTACATGCATCTATAACATTATAAATGAATGTAATATGGCCAAATAATCATCTGCGACAACACATAAAATCTGTTCTCATACACATGATAAATTGCACATGCATAAGACTCATAAGAAAACTCAGATAATAGATAAATTGTTGGACACATGAAATAAAGTAATCATGAAGCTCATTTATTAAATTATATGATACACATATAAATACATAGTATTGACCTTTGGATTCGTATTCCAAGGTCTCTTGGAATCTCAACGAATGTTACACTATCACTTGATTGTTCGTATTTTTTCAAGTGAGGAATACCATAAACCTAAGAAAATTAGGTTTCCAACATTCCCCCCTTTAATATGAAGGGGTGTATGTGAGTCCAAGAAGAGAGATGAAGTCTGGAAGTGAGAAACTGAAATATGGAAGTGTGCAGTTGTCGATGGTTGAATGTGCTCTATGAATCTGGTGGTTTTTGGATGACCACAAACTGAATGGTGATGGAGATTTAAGAATGACCACAAACTGTAGAACCCTGCTCTAGGATCAATGGTTCCTGGAATATTTCCTAAGTTAGCTAGAAGTTGAAGCCAATGTATTCTGCTAATTGGAAGTTCTCTCAAATGTTGATTTAAATATGGCCAGAAAATGTGGTTTAGAATAATTTGAAAGTATTCTACCAAGTGGAGGTTTAAGGGAAACCACAAACCATTTTCCAGCAGAAGTTGTAAGTCTTATACTAAGTGGAGGTTTAAGGAAAACCACAAATCATTGTCTAGCAGAAGTTGTAAGTCTTATACTAAGTGTTTATTTAAGGAAAACCACAAATCAATCATGCTCACTTGTTATTTCTCGACTGATGGGACTTCAAAACTGGAATCTAGACTATCAATCGTTGATGTTATTCTCCCCTGTCAGGGACAAGGTGAGAACATGAAAATATGCAATCTACCAATATGTCCACTACAAGATGTGTCAATACTTGAGTGAAAATTCTACGGTGTGACTGAGATACATTATTATATTTTTGTGACCATTCCCAAGAAGTGGTCCACCCATAGTGGTTCTTAACTCTTGCAGGTTTCTTGTTGTGAGAACATTTGTTTGAAGGCTGATTGTTCTTTCCACAATTATCTAAAGGATGAATATCGAAAGATTGATCTTCCATGTATCCAACTCATTGACAATGTTGGCATATTCGAATCTACTCTTAAACGGGAGCATGTGAATGTGATCCTTCTTGAAGTAGTCTCGTACTCTGAAACTGGATCAATTTGGTTTAATCTGAATTATGAAAGGTGAATTCCTTTTCATATTTGATATTGTTTATGGGCTTGATGTGCCTGATTTCTTCCCAAGGTCTGATAATTGGCCTGGAAAGAGGAAGTTGATATTCACCTGTACTTGAATATGAATCTTTTTCACTAAGTTGATCCTGCATTGGTCATTGTTCTGAATAGGAAATATCATCTTCTTCGTCTTCAAAAAGAGGGTTCTGAATAGGGACTATTTAAAAATGTTGTCGAAGATTCTTTCACCTAAGTGCATCATGAAGAACATGAGTTTGGGTTTGTAGCAGTGTTACTTTGTCTTGCGTAACGTTCAAGGATCTTACAACATACTGTAAATTTTCTTTGTCATTGGTGACTATATTATCCATAGAAGAGAGGATTAGAGTGTTTAGTGACTCTAACAATTACTCAACTCGAGCCATTTTAAAGATAAAAATAGACCTCACAGGGTTTCTTGCAACTCCACCCTACCTTTACAATGCAAACTCAACTATACAAACTCATAAAATGAGGGGTATCAGCTTCCATTTAAAATACACTTGTTTACAAGAAAAATCATCTTGATCAATGGTCTCGGTGAATTCTTTGCTTCAGTTCAAGCTCCAGAATATGATGAATATGATTCATCATTGGTGGTTCAAATTGCAGTAAGGTGGTTGAGAGAGAAATCAAACCCATCTCATCATGCCACTTCTTTCCACCTCCTCTCACTCAACCTACTCGTGTATTTTTGTTGGATGCAAGAGAGATCCAATTGTTCTTATTTTTGTCAAACAAATCAGTCTTCAAGTGGATCTAATCCCTTGGATACAAATCACCAAGCACCATTCTCCCTCTTTTGTTTGTTGAGTTGATCGATGAGTTCTCCACTTTCTTCTGATCTGAGGAACAAGTATGATGCTCGTTCAATCCCCAATAGTAAATGATCATAGAGAACGTTGAGGGACATGAGGAATAACACACCAATAATGAAGAATAGTGCAACTAGCGTAGAAATTCATCGAGGGCGTGAACTAATTACATGAGTTCCTTCACACATAATTAGAGATAGAGAGATAGGGTTTCATGTAGGGAAAGCCTGGAGAATGCATGCTGAAAAAAATTAGGATTCCTGATGAGTAGAATGAGAGAGGAAATTGGAAATTAGGGATTTAGTTGAAACTCACAAATGACACGCAAACTGAAGGACACGAATCGAACCTAAGGGAATCCTAACGGGCCATAGGAACAACAACTTGATGAGCCAGAGATACAGGAAGGCCAACAAACATCGAAGACAAGCTAGTAGGTAGAGACATTTATGCAGATGGGCACTTATGTGCATGAAAGGAAAAATGCCCAAGGAATAAACAAATGAATTTCTACACATGTGAGGAGGAATAAACAAACCTCCAGATACAATAAAATGAAGACTGACAGATAGAGGATGGAAAAGAGGCATTTATGTTCCTGGGGACATATTTGTAGGAAAAATGAATCTCAATGCACAAGATAAGAGAATAGGGAACGAATAATTTCGAGTATGGTAGGCTAGCAGTGTTTCTATATGTGGAAGGAAATGCCCAAGCTAGACAAATGGAAAAACACGAAAGTTATAAGCTATGGAAAACTACCATAGAGAAACATACCTAAGGACTATAGGCGCTCTGATACCACTGTTGTACATAAGAAATAAAGTAATTGTGAATCTCATTTATTAAATGATATGATACACATAAATACATAGTCTTGACCTTTGGATTTGTATTCTAAGGTCTCTTAGACTCTCGATGAATATTACACTATCACTTGATTGTTCGTATTTCATCAAGTGAGGAATATTGTAACCCTAAGTGAATTAGGTTTCCAACATAAACAATACTTATCTTTAAAAGAAATTATGTACAACCAGCTACTTGGGAAGGACATTCCACCAATGATAGACATGTTGTTCCAAATCTCAACAACAAGTCACCCCCGAGTTGGGGCTAGGAATCCAAAAGAAAAGAGTGTCTCTCATAGTCCACTCATGGCTCAATATCACACAACCCACTGGTATTCTCCTACATCTATACTGAATTTCCTCCAACTTTATTCCTCTTAACCCAACCAACCCAAGGAATGTACCCCTTCACTACTCTCAATCCATCAGGCGTCCCATTCATTTATCAGGGTCTCTCTGGCATTTGTAATCGGGAATATCTTTGTTGGAAAATCATTGCCAGGAAAAACTACCAGGAAATCAACAACAAATAATTGTTTTTCTAGTGCAACTCACACAAGATATCACTCTTCAGGGTTGATAACTTGGCTTTTCAATATTCAGCTCCAGAATTCTCCAAAAATGCTCGAGCATTCTCTAGAATTTGCCCAACCTTCTTGTCTATATCCAATGCTCTTTTCCCTTGATCTCTGCTTGTTGTTCATGCCAAACTCAATGTGAAAAACTATTTATTCTCCCCCATATGAATTTTCCTCTATTTTCCCAAGACAGTTGACTTTTGACTCTGCCTAATGTTGATTGTACTACAACCCCATGCTTCCAATACTTATGGACGTGAATTCTACACCCACCCTCTGACATGTATTCAATGATTGGGCTCTCATACACTCAACCATAAAATATAAGTTATTCCTAATAACAATAAAATTCAGAAATTTGGGTTTGGATTAACACCCATAGACACTCCCAGAAATTCCTCTCTTTTGTGGATAAATCAACCCCCATCTCTATCCATATTCCCAATAGCTGGTATCACATTATGTTTATCAAAATTAGGAATACAATTTTCATATTACATTGCTTAGCCATAGCCATATTCATATGTACATCATGCATTTATTAATCTAGGAATTATAGTGGGGATGTTACAAATTTTGAGAATCAATATCATTTTCTCCACTTATCAGGAATTGTTGACCAATAGCAAAGAAAAGAAAACTGCCAAACAAAACCAAAACAAAACAAAGAAATATAAGGTATAAGGATTCTCGGGTTGAGAAACTAAGAAAAGAATCTTTTCAGGGCTTAGTTGTTTATAGGGAGAGAATCTAGCTCACCCCTAAGGTTTTGAAATTGGTATGTTCCCACCCCAAATGTTTTAGTGACTTGATAAGGACCAAGCTAGAGACCTTTAAACTTAAAATGTTTCCTTTTTGGATCATTTACTTTTTCCTATTTTAAAACCATATCTCCCACATCAAAATTTTTGTCTCTAACATTGTGTTTGTCAAACCACATTTTAACCAATTCTTGATGGGTTGCAAATTTATTCCTAGCCCTTTCCCTTTCTTCCTCTACCATAATGAGTGTGTCAATACATTGTTTTATTCTTGAAAGTGATTGACCCTTATAGGCCTGGGAGAGTTGTAGAGATGGAAGATACAAGTTGGTTGAGAGAATGGATTCTTGTCTATAAACCAAAAAGTATGGATAATTTCCTAGGGATTCTTTAGGGGTTACCCTATCAGCCCAACATGCATCGTGTAGAGTGTTGTTCCAGTTCCTGTGATTTTTAGTGACTGTATTTTTCAAGATCCTGATCAGATTTTTGTTTGTTGACTCTACAACACCATTCCTTTACAGGTATTACTTAGAAGAATACCTTAGTATAATCCCTTTTTCGATTGTAAACTCAGTCAAGAGGGTAAATTAAAAATAAACAACATTATAAAAAACAAGGACAGATGGTACCATAAATATGGTAATTAGGTGTTTCTCCAGGAACTGGATCACGACCTTTTAATTAATGCGAGTAAGGGGGATGTCTTTCTACCATCGGGTAAAGTAATCGTTCAAAGTTAGTATGCACTTGTGTTTTTTGGATGAGTTTGGGTTGATTTCTCCTATGACATCTATTCCTTATTGCTCAAAAGGTCTTGAAATTTTTACTGGATGCAGTGGGATGGACGCCTTTTTCTCTTCACTAGCACTTAGTTGGTAGAACTTACACTTTATGAACTGTGCATGTGCATCTCTAAACAAGGTTGGCGAGTAATATTCTTCCCTTAGGATATTATGGGAAGTGGTTTCATCTTCAAAATTTTCACCTATTGGACCATCATGGAGATATTTCAACACTTTCTCTGCATCTTCTTTCTCAAGACATCTAAGGAATACCCCATCATAGTTTTATAGAATAAAACAGAGTTAATGAGATGATATTGGGAAGATTTCAATCTAAGAGATATTCTCTCCTTAGGATTTAAATGTTCAGGACATGTTCCATGATTGAGGAAGTAAGATAAATTTGAATACCAAGAATCTTGACTCGATGGGATTGTTACACATTATTTTGGTCACCCCAATGATCAACTGACAATATGTGCATAACTCACTTCCATGTTCCCTGAAAATACTAAAAAATACTTTCTACATGAGAAAAGTGGTTTAATCTTTCTTCCTTAAAAACTATGACAAGGGATATTGTCGCACCTTGCTCTATGCTTGGGGTGCGACGATGCTTGATCATCACACGTTTCACCAAATATGGACTATGGCATCATCGCAGGATGTTTGTGCATAGGGTGCGACGATGCTTAAACAAGGGAAAAGTAAAATTCATGAATGTTCTAGAAGGGAATCTTCTAGAATATGAGGTGGCCTCCAATCGGTTTGGATCTTACTCGCTTCTTTGATTTAGTGGGATCATCCTAATATCCTCATCAATCCCTCTTTCACCCTATGTAAAGAGGGATATCTTATGGAAAAGGCTAAGGTTGGAAAAGGATTTCTTATGCATGAAGAGTTATGCTATAGATTATACTTGAGATAGCTTGTATTTAGCTCTCTAAGTCAAATTGTGGATCTTTTTCATCAAAGGCATTGGAGAAAAGTTGTGTGTGTTGGAGAAAAGAGTCATTGAAAGGGACCTTGTAACATCAAGGTATGGGTTGTATTCTCCACTTTCCATTTTAATATAATGCAACAATACATTTCTTCCCTATAAAGGTGTCTTGGCTTTTATTGTATAACTCCTTGATCTTATACATATAATTCATTGGAATATATATATTTTTGTTCTCTCTATTTTTTGGTTTGTTCTTCTTAAACAAGTTCACCATCCCACAAATCCAAATATGGAGTGACAAGGATGACACTAGTGAGGATCAAGTGTCATTTAAAAGGTATGTCACTTGTCCTTCTCTGAACTAGTTTATATGACAATGAAGTCTAAGGTGAAGTTTGTATTCTATCTTGTTTTGTTATATCTTCCTAAGGAAGTTAGGGAGATTAGTTTGTGTCCACACTTACCTATTTTTCCGATAACAGGGATGTACAATACTTCACCGCACCACAAGGATAGTTCATTGTTCCATCCTAACTCATCTAGTTCTACTAGTTTTTGAAACATTGTAGCTAATTTGCATAATCCTTGACCTATAACTATATTTGTTGGCTTAATCTCAAGGTCAAATTCTTGGATGGAAGTCATCCAATTTCCTCTCCTCTCACCCATTTCTTGTTGAGTGAAAAATGATCTTACCATAGGATGGGGCACTGTAATTTTGGTATGGTTTTTAAGGATATAAGATTGGAAGTGTTTGACTGCTTTGTATACAACATAAGCTTGTTTATTTATAGCACGGTAATTTATCTCTAGCCCTAGTAAGTTGGTGCTCATGAATGATATGGGAGCCTCATTGTTCTCATCATCCTTTTGTGTAAGGAATGTTGCTAAAGACTGTTCAGAAGCGAAGGTATACAAGAAGAAGTCCTTGGTGAAATTAGGACCAGTTCTTGAGAGACAGTAGCCTTGATTTTTTCAAAATATTCCCTTTCTTCCTTATTCCATTTAAATTAAATGTCTTTGTATATTGTTTTCTATAATGGTTTGATTGTTTCTGCAAAATCAAGAATAAATTTTCTCGCAAAATTAATCTTCTCAAATAAAGACTACATAGTTTTCTTGTTATGTGGAAGAGGGAGTTGGGAAATCACCTTAATGCGTTCAGGATCAATATCAATGTCATATTTAGAGATGATTTGGCCCAAGATTTTTCTCTCGGTTACACCAAAGATGTCTTTCTTTGAATTTAGACATATGTCAAATTTCCTACACCTTTCAAACATCTAGGTCAAGTGATAGATATGTTCTGATCTATTCTTGGAATAGATTGTGACATCATCCAGATAGAATACTACATACTTTTTTATTAATCCCATAAATTCCACATCTAGGTCTCTCTGGAATGTAGATCCTCCATTAATCATCCTAACATGAATTCATTTATGTGAAGGTCCCCGCTTAGACCAGAAAGTGGTTTTCAATCGATCTTCTTATGCAAATAGGACTTGATTGTATCGAGAAAACCCATCTAGAAGTGAGAACATCTTAGATTTAGACACATTTTGCAGGATTTTTCCATCATGGGTACTGGGTAATTATCTTTTTCAGAAGCTTTGTTTAAGTTTCTAAAATATACACACAAATGATGATCCAGGAGCATATCCACACAAGGATTTAATACTTTTCACACCATGGAGAAGATCATTGATGATAGGTGACAAAGTTTAAAGGAATTTTTAATGCTTCATATTGTAAAAATGATTAATACTTTTGAGCATAATGTTCTCATATATATTTCATTTAATTTTTAAAAAGGAAATTAAAATTAAGTGTGAGAATCCACCTCACAAATTAGTTTCCTAATTTTAAGAGGAAGTTTGGAGTCTCATGAGTTGATTTGGGATTCTTCCTCATTTTATCACAAGTGGTTTCCTAGTTTCAAGGGGAAGTTAAGGTTGGTTGAGATGCTTTCTCATTTTTATCCTTGAGTTGTTATTAGATCCTAAATTTGTGGATTTTGTCTCCTTGAATTATGGAGAGAGAAAAACTATATAAATTCCTTATGTAAGAATTGTGAAGGAGGCCCATTTAGGCCCCCTTTAAGACCCTTAGAGAGGGAGAGAGATTTGCATTGTGAGGAATGTAGTCTTTATGGTGTTTGAAGAAATGTCACTTATGTGAGAGCCTTAATTTCTTTGTGTAAGAGAATGTTTTTCAGGGTTTCATCCCTATAAGGAGGATGCACCACATTTTGTGACAAGGTTTCAACCCTACTAAAGGAAGGATAATAAAACTATTTGTACTCCAAGTAGATCTGGAGATGTATCTAGAAGAGTCTGGTGAACTCCGTTAACACATGGGTTTCAAATTATATGTGTGAGTTTTGATTGCATTCTCGCTTGATTAAGTAGGGATTAAATTACACATATGCACATAATTATGATCATTTGCTCATGTTAATATGAAATGCTTAGAAATTATTTGTTCATGTTCACATGAAATTAATTGTCATTTTAAGGTCATCATTGTAGGATTTTTGTAGAGAAAGATCTCACGGAAATTTCTGGATCAAGTGGTATTAGAGCAGGTTTGACTAGTTTTGCAGATTGTGAACATCACCATGGGCAAGGAAAAGAAGCAAGCATGGCTTCGCGAGCTTGAAGAAATAAACCAGACCATTCAAGCAGAGAAAGTTGAATTGAGGAGGTTGCTTCAAGAATCTGAAGAAGAAAAGAGAAAACTATGACTACAGCTACAAGCTATGGAGGAGCAAGTTGGGGAATGCTCCGCTACATGAGAAGCAGAAAGTCCCTCCAAGACCAGACAAACTTGTGGCCATGGTAGGTATATCATTTATGGTTCTTTTTATGAAAATACTAGTGCTTGCACATATTTTCAAATAATAGAGGATGTTCTTCAGACACCAGGGAACCAAGGTGGTTTCCTAGAAGCCTCATCTACAACTTCATCCAACCAGGAGGAGTAGTTTGTCAAACTTTAGGAAGATGACCGAGCATCAAAAACATGAATGGAGGTAAGAAATCCTCCATGTTCAATTCCTTCCCTTATTAATCATGATGCCTCTTTTGGATATTTTTAAAGGCACACCAAAGGAATTGGCTTGAATTTTCTGAGGAAGATGGGGTATGAAGGAGTAGGTCTTGGTATTTATGTCCAAGGAATCATTCAACCATTGGAGGTTGTAGGAAGGCCCTAGTTTGCAAGATTGGGGCATGGTGAAAGAGAATGCTCAAAAGAAACAGAAGTAGAGGATTATTCAAGCAAAGAGATGAGATCATCACCAACACCATCTAGGGAAAATGATGGCACATCAATTTATGAAAGTGATATATCTAGCACGAGATTTCAGAGGAAATCAACGTCTCCTCAAAAATATTGGGACAACAAGAGTGTTGATAAGTAATGGAAGAGGAAATATTCTTTCAATGAAGGTGAGAAGGATATGAATTAATTCAACTATTACACTCATTGCCAAATGACTGGTCACTAGATCAGGAAATGTTGGAAGCTTCACCCTGAGCTTTGTGGTACACTGAGAAAGAATCTCGTACCAAATTCTATGCAGTTGAAGGTTGGATCCTCCTCAGTTAAAAAAAAATGGTCAAAAATCAAAGTTCCCGGAATTCAACGAAAACAACAACAAGTCGAAGATATAGACACAATCTTTCCAATGTCATAAATGACACCTAAAACGAACTCTGAATTCAAAAGTTATGGCCATTTGAAATTTTCGACAAACATGCAAATCTAGCAAAATCCCTACAGTGTTGACTTCAGCATAAAGTCAGCATGACATCAATATAGTTCCTTGGAAACACTATAGGTTTCCACGTGTCACATGTTTTTGGAACTTTCGGGGGTCCAAGTGGACCAGTAAAAATTTTACATGTATCACCATACGGACACCATGTGGCAGTATGGATACTAGCGTGGTTATATGGTGATGACATCAATGGAGTGACTAGACCGTACGAAATGTTGATGCAGAATTACAGTGTTGAAAAAACAAGTGATGTGTAGGATGACTTGGAAGTATGATGATGATGTCATTGGGGTGACTAGGTCACTAACTGGGCAGTACGGTGGATGATGTGGCAGCATGAGAGGCTGACACATGTCAAGTGGATTTTTCCTTTTCACGGGTCCAAATGGACCGATAAAAATGTGCCACATGGAAGCTGTATGAATGCCATGTGGCAGTACAAAGGATAACATGTCGGTTGACATGGCAGAGTGACTGGGAATTATGATAGAGTGACGTGGCATTGACACGGGTGATGACTGGGCTACTGACAGAGCATCATATGTTGATTGAGCAGGTGATGTGGTACTGACAGTGTGATTGAATGGGAACCACGTGGGACAATCACAGGTTGCCAAGTGGCAGCCCGAATTTTCCCAATGAGGGCTTGATCCAAAAAGTAAAAATTAAAAATTAAAAGACCACCAGACCAGACAATGCCTGATCCGGTGGCCAACATCCCCACGATGGTATTTTCAAATGTGGCAAGAAAAGGGTCGATCAACCGACGCCGAATCCGGCTAGACCCAAAAAATCCAACGTGGGAATTCAAATTTGGCGCAGGAGGTTCAACATAACATTTAACAAATGGTTAACGAACATCCCAAAATAGGGGTCCGGAGGTTTGAACCTTGGACCTCCGACAAACCAACGCCAAATTTAACCTCTTCCAACGGACTTAGTTGGTAATTATGTCGCCGCAAAATTATTTAAAATTGTATTTTTCCAACGGACGAGGGATACATGCGTAAACCGAGGTCATGTGTGGGCACATTTTTTCATGTAGACGTAATTACTTCAAGTCATACAGCCTCGATGTGGCACAAGTTTCAAGGTAGAGAGCCCAAGGGGGGTCTAAAAGTTGTAGTGACAGAATTATATGACAGTATAGTTATTTGTGCACGATTGTTTGAGATGGATTCATTGGTGCAATCTGTTTTAGGATTTGGGCAACATAATTTGAGGGCTATGGCTGAGGCCATGACTACTTGACACACTTTATGAGGTAAAGTTTCACCTTTCAAAACAGGGTCGAGTTTATAGTCAAAAGTTGTTGAATGAAGATATGGACCTGCTATTGTTGTGTATGTTGAGATTTGAAGCATTCGGTTGAGCTCCTTGGCATGAAACTCGATGTAAGTTTCATGCATTTATGGTTTTTTCCTCATTTTGGAAATCGCAAGAGGATGGATGTATGTTGCTGATTTTGGTGACCTTTGAGTGTTGTAGCAAGGCAGCAAGATATGAATTATTGAAGGAGATTCATTTTTTGATCCTTAAACGCAAACTAAGATGGTGCGGTAAGAGGCCATTTTGACTCTTTGACAGAAAGTAGTCATGTGTACATCCAAAAGTCTCAGAATTGTGAGACGAGTGTGATGATGATGTAATTTTCCTTATTTAGTATCTTGCACGTGTTTGTAATGGGGGGTTTAAAAACCATAGAGTTGCCACTAATGCACATTTGGGGTTATTCACATTAATGTTAATGATGTAAAAGGTTGTAATTAGCCACTCTTGGAAGTAATGATAAGAGTGAGAGGAATTTGTTTATATGCCTAAACCTTGTTAAGCGTTATTTTGGCAACATTGTAATGTGTCTTCTAGCCAATGTTGAGTGAGAGGCATTTTTTTACCTAGGCCTTTTTTGGCAACATTGTAATGGGTCTTGTAACCATTATTCACTGAGAGGCATTACTTTTCCTAGGTTCATTTTGACAACATTGTAATGGATCTTGTAGACACTATTGAGTGAGAGGCATTGTTTTGATAATCATTTTAAACTTGTCCATGAGTGTTTTATAAACGCCTGTAAATTGTGGTATTTCTTTGAAAATTGGAAAATTTTGATCATGTATTATCAACTACAAATTTTCATTGATTCAAGTGTCGGCATTGACATCCTCATTCCAAAGTACAAAGGTGACGGATAAAAAGTGTGCAGCCTTTCAGAGACATTTGTTATGAAGATCAAGAAATCAGCTATAGATTTGCATTGATGCAAGTGTCGGCATTGACATCCTCATTTCAAGGTACAAAGGTGAAGGAGAAGAAGGGTACGTCCTGTCAGAGACATTTTTTATGTAGATCAAGGAGTGTGGAAGTGCATCGTGGAGTGTAAGACTCTTCCTCGAAGCTGGTTGCGGAGATTCAAGTCATAGTTTCCCTTTATACTTTTGGAGGACCAAAAGTGCTTTTTGTAGGGAGGTATGATCCAAGAGGATCTCCACACAAGGATTCAATACTTTTCACATCATGGAGAAGATCATTGATGATAGGTGACAAATTTAAAGGAATTTTTAATGCTTCATATTGTAAAAACGATTAATATTTTTTAGCATAATGTGCTCATATATTTTTCATTTAATTTGTGAAAAGGAAATCAAAATTAAGTGTGAGAATCCACCTCACAAATTAGTTTCCTAGTTTTACAGGGAAATTTGTTTTGGGTGAGAATCCACCTCACAAATTAGTTTCCTAATTTTAATAGGAAGTTGGGAGTCTCATGAGTTGGTTTGGGATTCTTCCTCATTTTATCACAAGTGGTTTCCTAGTCTCAAGGGGAAGTTAAGGTTGGTTGATATTCTTTCTCATTTTTGTCCTTGAGTTTTTATTAGATCCTAAATTTGTGGATCTTTTCTCCTCGAATTATGGAGAGAGGGAAACTATATAAATTCCTTGTATACGCATTGTGAAGGAGGCCCCTTTAGGCCCCCTTTAGGCCCCTAGGAGAGGAAGATATATTTGCATTGTGAGGAATATAGTCCTTTTGGCGTCTAAAGAAATGTCACTTATGTGAGAGCCTTAAGCTCTTTTTGTAAGAGAAGGTTGCTCTGAGTTTCATCCCTGTAAGGATCATGCACCACATTTTATGATAAGGTTTCATCCCTGCTAAAGGAAGGATGATAAAATGATTTGTATTCCAAGGGTATATGGAGATGTAGCTAGAACATTTTGGTGAACTTTGTTAACACATGGGTGTCAAATTATATGTGTGAGTTTTGATTGCATTCTCGCTTGATTAAGAAGATATTAAATTACACATATGCACACAATTATGAATGATTTTCTCATGTTAATATGCAATGCTTAGAAATTATTTTCTCATGTTCACATGCAATTAATCATCAGTAAAAGGTCCCCATTGTAGGATTTTTGTAGAGAAATATCTCACGGAAATTTCTGGATCAGACGTATTTCTCCTAGAAGATTGTCTTACCTGGAAGATAATTTTAGCACCCAACAATTTTTTTATCTCTTTATGCATTAGAGGCTTGAGATATGGGTGGAACTTATGTAATTTCTATTGAAAAAGATTAACATATTTCCTAAGAGGAATAGTGTGTTGGATGATATTTGTGTTGTACATTTTCAAATATTTATATGACCCCGCGAAAATGTCCCGATATTCTTTGAAAATTTTAAGGTAGGCTCTCTTTTCATCATGATATATTGATTTTCCAACTTCAATATTCTTAGGATCCTCACAAGCCCCTAGGTTTATGATTTCATAAGCCAGACTAGAACTTATGGTTTTTACATTCTTGGGATTCTTGAATTTCTCTTGCAAATCAAAAATATTTTCCAAGTTGAACACTCCCTTGGGAATTGTGTGAATTCTAGGACTTTCAGTAGGGTTGTATTTCTTATCTTCATATTCTTCATCTTCCTATTCAACAATCATTCCTTGAAACTCTTCATCATCTATGGCCATGTCTCTAAAATTATCTCCATTAGTAAAAAGGGCTATGATCTACTCATCTCCCTCAAAATACTCTCCAATCAATGATAATGTCAGGGAATGATGGTTTGTACATTAGCTCTATAGTGAACCTAGAGGCATCAAAATTTTCAAGAGGAGACAATCTTGAGGATGTTTTGGAAAGAGAATCGGAAAGTAAGTTCTTGGACTCTAGAATGGTAGTGATATTAAATGCTTGAAAATTATCCACTAGTCTATGCACCTCTTGTTGATAGTGACAGTGTGTTTTAGGAATTTCTCTCGATCAATCCTAATATTGTTAGGCTGCCCCTTCCATGGTAACCATAGGTGAGACCAGTCTATGCTAAAATATCCATGTAATTTGTGTGACCTATATTGGCTTAGCAACATCCCATAATCTTATGGGATCTCCACAACTATAATATCAATTACTTGGTGAATATTTGGGTTAGAAGTGATTCGAATCATGAAATCCTTCAATTCACCAATGACTTTAACCTCAGTTCTATCCAATTGTATAATCTGTGTGTGTGTGTAAGTTTTGGTAGGAGTTACATTAAAAATTTTACACACATAATAAGGGATGGCATTCGATGATGATTCGGTGTCAACTAAACAGTTGTGTAAGTTTCTATTGAAAATTTCAAATGTCAATAAGAAAGGAGGAACATACAACTTGTATTTCTTATCTGTAGATGTTGAGCTTCCATTTGATTTTCTAGTTTCTTCAAAATTTATTCTATTTTGATTGGGATTTGTTGTGTGGTTTTCTCCTTCCTTTAATGCTTGCAGTAAGAGGATTTTTTGTTGAGGGATCCTCAATAGGTCCATAATATAAATGTTGGACTTAATTTTCCTAAATTGATGTTCATATTTGTTGGAGGGGGGGGGGTGGTTATAGCATTGAAAGGAAGTGGTCTCTCAAAAAAGGGTCTATAGGGCCTTTAATTAGAGGTAACTTCTCATGAATTTATTTTCATATCTACAATTTAATTTGAAAAATTATTGATCGTTCTTTAATAATTTCCATGTCAGCACCATCCTTTTCAATGTTTTGATTAGTTTGTTTCCCTTGTGGTCTGGTCAACAAAATTCCCCTTTTGGGTGGTTGTTGAGTCTCTCTATTTGCTACATAAATTTGACTCTCTTTGCACCCTTTCATATGAAACTCAATGGTTTTGGATTCTTCAAATTTTTCATCTAGGATGAGTTTGGAAGCTCTCTTGACAAACATGGAGATGGAAGTTGGTAGAGAATTTGCATATACTTCAATTTTCAGATCTTAGGAAGGTTTAGCATTTGGTTGGATTTTTTTCAAAAATGTGGTGAACCCTTGGTTAAAATCATTCATTTTATCCCTAGGGCCCATAGTATCATCGAAAAATTCAACCATCAGAGCCCATGTTGCAGTTTAGTCTACAAATTTATCTAAGAATTCCTTTTAGAATTTTGTCCAGCTAGTTATGGAACTGATCCAGATTATTTTCGGCACAAAATGAGATCGGAGATATAATAAAGAAATGCATAGAGATATCGCAGATATTCAATAATATAACAGAAATATATCAGAGATGAAACCATAAACACAGATATATAGTAATACAGGATTTATATTAATGAAATAAATGTACAGAGACTGTAAAATACAGAGTGAAAGACTCGATAGAATGGTGGCAGTTTATCTCTGAGAAGAGATGTGACAGCTACTCGCATTCAAAAGAAGATGATTACAATGAGGCTCTAAAGGCATTTTTACAATAAACAGGAATTCCAAAAGTCCTAGGCATCCAAAAACCTAACCCTAGGAGATGAAGCGCCAAAAGTCATGTGGGCCCTGTTTGGGTAAGTTAGTACATCAACTTCCCGGGGTCGTAACTTTTGCATACGATCTCCATTTTAGGCGTATGATAGCTCGTTGGAAAGGTATCATTGAGGAGATTAATTTTGGGGGATAAAATATGAATTTGGATATCATTGAGAACCTTGATCTCAAAAAACCTTCATTTGGGCCCTCAAAATGGCCCCAGAAGTTAAAAATTGTTAAAAATAGTAAATTGTCAAATTTGCCAGAAAATTGTTTTGAGCCAATCGAAAAAGGTGGGTGGCCACTGATATCCACCTAGATCAATCCTCCCTCTTTAGTAAGAAATGGTCTCCATTGCATTGAGTTCCCGGGGGAGAGGGAAAAGCATTTGCTGAATCTGCATCTTCGTGAGTTGCTTGCCTTGCTGGAGACGTCGTGTTGCTCAGTTTGTGGAAGTCTGTCACGAACCTGTTGAGGCTGAGGTTGTTCAACAAGTCGGGATACATGAGAGGGCAGTGTGCAGAAGGAATCTTTGTGCTTTTCTGTAACCTTTTCGGCCTACTTCTGTTGGATAGAAGGTGCTTGGGGCAAAGCTGCAGTGGTTGCAGTGTCCTTCTGTTCCCCTTTTGAACAAATTGTGAAGAAGCTAAATTTTGCAGTATGAGATACTACCTTGTGACACTTTTTAGGTGGAACAGTAGTCGGAACTACCTCTGGCATTCTGTAGATATGACCCCCCATAGAAACAATGACACTGCGGGGTCGAGACTCATAAACAATGTGGTGCTTCCACATATATGGTTGTCTCAAGAGAACATCATAGACATCTAGTGGGGAAACATCACATAATACCTCATCCTTGAAGGGTTATATGCCATATGAAAATCGACATTGCTGGCTGACACGAAGATCTCGTCCTTGGCGAAGCCCCCTGATGTTGTATGGCTGCGGGTGTGGTGTTGTCGACAATCCCAACTGTTTGACGACCTCTGCTGAGATGAGGTTATTTTGGCTTCCTCTATCAACAATAAAATGTAGCGAGGTCCCCTTCACCCACATCTGTGAATGAAAAATGTGCTCCCCCTCTTCAGGATCTGTTGGTTCTTCTGGTTGAATTGTTGCGGTCGCGACAATAGCAGTGGGGTCTGCATCAATGATCTGTATTTTACCAATATTTTCAGAATCAGATTCTGAATCAGGGTTCGGCTCCTTGTCTTTGATCTTGGCCACCAATCACTGTTTTGAGTGACATTCATCAGTGTTGTTCCAGGGGCTTTTGTGGAAATTGCACCATTTTTTGGTGTCCTTCTTTGTCTTCCCATGACCCTTCTTTTCATGTGGCTTGGACTGGTTTTCGGGAGACTGTTTGTTAGGGACGTCTTTGTCATACTTTGGTTGTTGCGGATTTGCAGAACCAAAATCCCGTTTGTTCTGGTGCTTAAATTTCTGCTCGATTTATCGATAGGCAGCACCAAGTGATAAGATGTCCAAAAAATCCATTTCAGTTTGGATGTTTCTGTGTAGAGCCCCAGGGTATTTCAGAACCAAATTTCGTTTAGAGTCTTTGATACCCATCTTGGTGCACAAGGTATGGAAGGTATTGGTGAACTCTGGAACTGCTTGTCCCCTCTCTTGCTGCAGTGTGGTCCATCTCATGTACTGGTCCTCATAGTTGCCAATAGGGTAATATTGTTCCTTTACCACATCCACACAAAAATCCCAAGGGGGATCGGCCCCATATATTTCAGACTCCTCTGTGGAACTCTATTCCCAATAAGTTTGCCATCAATGTTTGACATGGGAGAGAGATTTAAGGAGTGCGAAGGTGATCTTTTCTTTGTCGGAAAATTTGTGAACAGAGAAATAACCTTCTAGCAGATTTAACCATTTGTCTAAGGCTTCTGCATCTATTTGTCCTTCAAATATAGGAATATCAAAATTAACTTGTACCTTGAAAGGTGAGGTGCCTTCAAAGTGGCAGCTTGATGAAGATGCACCTGTTGCTATTGGCAAGCATTGAAGGATGTGGGAAAAATTCTCCATCATTTTGTCCCTTTGTCGCGTGAGATCTTGCTCAAGCAACAAACTGATAGGATCGTCTGCTCCATTTTTTTTTTCTTCTACCATTGAGGGTTTCTTGGGTGTGCGAGAGAGATTTTCCTCAAGAGAGACAAGATCGAGACCCAACTTGCTATACTCATACCTCGTCAAGGACATGCACTGAAAAAAATGACCAAGAACAGCCTTCTTTGATACCACTGATCCGGATTATTTTTGGCACGAAATGAGATCGGAGATATAATAAAGAAATGCACAAAGATATCGCAGATATTCCATAATATATCATAAATATATTAAATATGCAACCATAAACACAGATATACAGTAATACATGATTTCTATTAATGAAATAAATGTACAGAGACTGTAAAATACAGAGTGAAAGACTCGATAGAATGGTGGCAGCTTATCTCTGAGAAGAGATGTGATGACTACTCGCATTCACAAGAAAATGATTACAATGAGGCTCTAAATTCCTTTTTACAATAAACAGGAATTCCAAAAGTCCTAGACATCCAAAAACCTAACCCTAGGAGATGAAGCGCCAAAAGTCATGTGGGCCCCGTTTGGGTAAGTTAGTACATCAACTTCCTGGGGTCGTAACTTTTGCATACGATCTTTGTTTTAGGCGTATGATAACTCATTGGAAAGGTATCGTCGAGGAGATTAATTTTGGGGGCTCAATAATTCCTTTAGCTATCATTGAGAACCTCTATCTTGAAAAACCTTAATTTGGGCCCTCAAAATGGCCCTGAAAGTTAAAGACTGCTAAAAATAGTAAATTGCCAAATTTTCCAGAAAACTGTTTTGAGCCAGTCGGAAAAGGTGGGTGGCCATTGATATCCACCTGGATCAGGAACAAACTGGGAGGTTAAAATACCAAGTTGAGGTTGAATTCTCAAAGGTGTAGTGGAAAAGTCTACATACTACATCATCATGGTGCACGTTCATCAACCAAATTTTCAATATAATTTTCTTAATATGACCTTCTAGCAACCTAGATGTCTCAGGATCAAACTTAGGAAGTAATTTATCTAGATGACTTGGTAAGTTATGTAAATGATCGGGTAAGGCTGAGGCATATCTAGACATCCAAGGTTGGTGATTCTCGGGTTGGTTATTCCCTTTCTGTTTATTTTCATTATTGTCACCCATGTAATCTAATTCATAATCTAAGGCTTATGAGTCACATTCTTCTTCTTCTGACTCTAGATATTCTGGTTCAGAATAAGTACTTTAGGTGGGGTGAAAATAGGTTTTTCAGGGATTAATCCAAGAGGTTGTTCTATTTCAATTAACAAGAAATACACTAAATATTCAAGTGTGTGTATGAAAGTATGTTCTGGTGTGGACACAATAGGTTTTACCTTCCTCCTCCTTCGAGGTAGAAGTAGAGTTAAGGGTAATTCTCCTATCTTCCAACCATATTCTTTGGTGATTCTCCTCAATGTGTTCACCTCTTCGTGATATATTGAGTAAGGTATTTCAAGGTGAGAATCATTTCTTTATTCAACACGAGGTGAGGTATCGACAATGGGATTATCTTCCTTATGTGGGTTGTTTTGATGACTTTTCATGCATGGGTCCCTCCTTATGACGCCAATTTTGTTGAGGGGGTTGGGTTCCTTTGACTCAACAGTAGGAATCACACCCAAAGATGAGGCTCAATTAGACTCTTCTTCATTTTCAATAGTGTGATTCTTCTGATTAATGGTCCAGCAACCGTTCGATGGGATTTAAGATTTGTCGGTTTTATCTCCTTTATTTTTTCTCCTTTTTTTTTTGGAAAGGTTTTATGTAGTTTTAGAATAAAATCATGGTTAAATACTATATGGTTCAAAATAAATAATTATGTTCCTCCGAGAAATAATTCCCTGGGAGAGACTTAACAATATTCATTACACAAGAATGAAAATTTCCAACTAAAGACCTGTCATCTATTAACAATGATTCGATATTTATTGATTATTTAGTTAAATCTTTAACATACACCAACATGCATATTTAAACAAAAAATGATAAATTAACGAGTAATATTCAATATTCACAAGATTAATTGGTAAAAAGAACATCTTACTGGACAATGATTAAAGGACAATAGAATGTAGAACAATCCACACTATAATCGCAGATCACACAATGGTTCCAATCAAATTCTAGGCTCCAACAAAGCTTCACTAATAACTGTAGAAATAGTTCTTCAATACAATAAATGGAATTTTTTTTTGCCAAAGGTCTGTTTTATTGGGTGTACCCACTTATTTATACAAATATAAACAACTAAACGAAATAGCCACTTCAGTGACTCAAAATAGATAGACAAGCAGCTTGAGTCATGATGACTCGGGTGATTTGGGAATCCTTAGACTTGCATTCTCATCCACATAATCGACCCGCTCTCTGTAAATCTTGGAACAATTGTCACCGAAAGGAAATCTATGTTGATCCATTGACATACTTAATGCATGCTTGATGTCTTGGAATCGACGAGTGTACTTATGCATATTTTCCATCAACTACTCCAGTCGATCGATGATCTTAACTTGATCGATGACATAATTTTTCACATATCCTCATCCCCCATCAATTATTTTGTTGACCCACTACTACATATTGAAAAAATTGCGATGACCACTTGTGACGAAAGTTCATTTTTTCTAAATTCACCCTGTATTCGTCGCTATCTCGATGAATGTAGTTTGACTAAATTATTATGGTCAATGTTCGTCGCAAGAGAGATGACTGTAGTTTGTCCGTCGCAAGAGAGACGACTTACCTAACCTTAAAATTGACCGTTAAAAATGACCTAAAATAAATAGGTAAAAAAAGAAATATTTTTAGATCACGTTCGTCGCAATTGCGACGATAGTGACCTAAAATTGGACTATAAATATTTGACGATTTAAAGATGTTGCGACAATATTTCTATAACAACGACGGTTCCGAAAGGGTATTTTTGTGCGAAAGAATGTCACATAATGTTGTTAGAGGTGGGGAAAAAAGTAAAGCGGTTGAAAAGGGTGATGGTAGATGTTATTGCCCTTGTAAAAAATGTTGCCTCAGACGTCCCGTAAGAATTTTAATAGCAACAGCTACAAAAGATTGTAGGAAATATGGTCACATTGATGGCAGATCGAATGAATATCATCCCATGGTAATTAGCTCTATATTCATTATCCTTTTTTTATTTTGTCAATTATATATATATATATATATATATATATATATATTGTTTGAAGGTTTGTTATAGTATACACTAATTTTGCATGATTGTTTGTAATTATAAAGTTAGAGTTGCCCTCTAACTTTCCGCGGAATATTGCACCAAGTATTCGTAGAAATGATGTTGTACAAGCTGAGGAACATCATCATGACCAAGCAAATGAGGATCTCATGGAATAAGATGATGGGACAAATCAAATGATCCAAGATTTGTTTTCGCATCCGGATGAGGATGAGGAAAATTATGGTATTTATGATGAACTTCTATTAGAAAAGGAAAATAAACGACTTTATGAAGGATCAAGAGCAAATATTCTCTCCTCTACATTGCTACTAGTGAACTTAAAGGTTATGAACAATTTTTCGAACACTTGTATGACACAGATACTAAGGTATGTAATATGTTTCATCTCATATTATACATAAATGTTGATTTTTTTCTATTTGTTTTTAGTGTTAATTAATGTGTAAAATAAGAATGCAATTTTTACGATTAATATTCTTACATTAACTAGTTGTTTGTTATGTTGTAGATTGTTAGGTGAATTTTTTTTACCATCGTCAAATATTTTACCTCACACATATCGAGGTTTGCATGCCATTATGAAAGACATTGGAATGGATTGTCAAACTATAGATGCATGTCCTAATGACCATATTATATATTATGGACAACATGCTTCGAAAATCGAATCTCCGCAATGTCTTATCAGTAGATATCGAACCGATCAAGTAACAAAAAGGGTACCTCAAAAGGTTCTTCATCATATTCCCATAATTCCATGTTTGCAGCGATTGTTCAGGTGTGAAATCATAGAACAATTTATGGATTACCATGCATGTAACAGAAGTGGAGATGGTGTTATTCGAATGCATGTCGATGGTTTTGCATTTAGGGAAACTGAGGAAAAATGGGCAGATTTCAAAGATGAACCTCGTAATGTTAGTCTTTCATTGGCAGCTGACGGTGTTAATCCATTCGGAGATCTTAGGTCTATTTACTCAGTGTGGCCTATTTTTGTTATCAACAATAACATTCCTCCTTGGATGTCAATAAAGAGGGAGCACATAATGTTGACAATGATTGTTCCAGGTATTTGTTTACATTAATTTTTTGAATTTAACATTTTCATTTGTTTCAAATTTTTCATAATATCTTTTGTTTATTTATTTAATTATATATATTGCAAGATATCATTCCTTTAGTAATTATGTGTAATTTCAAACAATTAGGTAAGTACCGGGTTAAATATATGAATGTATATATCGAGCCTCTTATCGACAAGCTACTAAAGTTATGGGTTGGCATCACAATGTATGACATATGTAAACCAATCGGGGAGAAGAAATTTAAATTTTGTGGAATACTTTTATGGACAATTCATGATGCCCCTGGACTAACACATTTTTGTGTTATGTAGCTTTCTAATATTGCTCTTTAATACTATATAATATTTTAATGTTATCATGGTGCATGTTTGATTTTTAAATAATCTCATCATATAATTGACATTAATCCATTTGTTGCAGGTCTTCAAACAAAGGGTAAATTTGCATGTCCAGTTTGTGGCCCTAAGATGAAGTATTGTCATTCAAAATTTTTAGGAAAGATGGTTTTTGATGATTATAGGCACCTTCTTCCTAAGAACCATAGGTATCGTACTACTGAAAAACATATTTTCAATGGGAAAGAAGAGACTGGTTTAAAATCACGAAGAATTACACCTCACCTATGGAGGTTGGAATATAATAGAAATTGTCAAGGTACTCAATTTCATAATGTATCGTAGATCATGTAATGTTTTGAATTCTTATTTTAATCATTGAATTTATTTGACCATATTTGATAATTATTTATGTGATTTCTTTTATGCTTCATGACCGCAATCATCATGAAGGTATTAATAATGGGCTTCCATGAGGAACGAAATCTTATCCCGCTCAATTCATGAGGTTTCCCTACTATGAGGAACTAAAAATAGCGCATTTGTTTGATACAATGCATATCGGGAAGAATGTGACTGAAGCGTTATGGAAAATCATAGATGGTAGGAGGGACAAAGAAAAAATTGTCAAAATTTGTACTGACATTCAAGAAGCCAATCATGCAATGCAAAGTGTGATCTGATATTCAAATAGATCATATGGAGTACTAGACCAAAATAACCTTCCATGGTTATTAACAGAGCAACAAATAAATGATGTAAAAGAGGTCATTCAAAGAATTAAATTTCCCACAGGTTTTGCTTCAAACATAAAAAAATATATTAACGAAGAAAGGTGAATTTGGTGGGGTAAAAACACATGATTGGCATACCTTCATTAAGGTAATAATTTTGGTATACATATTTATATATATTGGCCTTATAGATATTTTATTTTTTTTATTTTTGCTTGTCTATTTTGGTCGAAACAAATAACGATTCATTTTGTTGTTACAATATGTTCTACCATTATCTCTCCCAAATGACTTTGACAACAACATCAAACAAGTTATATATGATCTTGGAAAATACATGAGGTAAGATGTAGTTGTGATTTATATGAAAAATGTTCTTTCAAATTATTGTTGTACTTAATGACACGCGTTTTACTTGTAATGTAATGTAATATATTATATTATGTTATGTTGAAACATGTTATTTTCTTGTGTCACGATCTCATGTAGATGGTTGTCATTGAAAGAAATCCATGAAGATGATATAAAGTATTGGAAGATAGAAATTCCTCGTCTGATGTGTGAAATGAAAAAGTATATAACTCCTACATTTTTCAATGCACAAGAACACTACCTCATACACCAAGTTGAGGAGATTGAAATTTGTGAACCTGTTCACACAAGGTCAATGTGGATGGTGGAGAGGAACTTGAAATCATTGAAGGTGTTGGTTAGACAAAGAGAACATCATGAGGGTTCTATGGTGGAGGGATATATGGTATATCAATCCATGGTGTATATTAGTCAGTATCTTTCTAAATTAGCAGTGCCAACTATGCATGCAGTGGATCACATTTGGGATGTGAACTCGATCAAAAAAATTGAAGATCAGGAGCATTTGTTGGGGAAAGGTAGAATGAAAAAAATGAGAGGTAATATATTAATAATACATATAAAGTTTTGATTTTGTGTATATGATCATACTCATTAATATATTAATATAATTTATTTCATAAATTGTAAATATTTATAATCACCTGCATATTGTACGTTATAACTAATATTTAATATTGGTCAATTATGTTTTTTTTATTCAGTTGCTCTAGAGTGGGATGCATTGCATTTATACATTGCAAACAATCTTGACTGGATGAATGTATGGATTGAAAGATGTAAACAACATAATGGAGGTAGGTTATCATGGCAACGACTGTTTGAATTGGTTAGAGAAGCTCGTCGTAACGGATATGCCAATGTTACACAGAGGGAAATTGATCTAGCATATGGTTTGAAAGATGGACAGGTAAGCAATTTCACCCATTTTATTTAGTTATTTTATATTATACTAATGTGACTACATGTGTACTATATTTTTCAGATACTTTTGAAGTTATATAAATATATGTTAATTTATTAATTGACAATGCATATTTTACATATCTAACATTTTGCAGTTGAAACACCACAAGGCTATGTGGTACAATGGTCGTAAATTTTGCATCAAACAATTGGATGAAACTAGGAAAATTTATAATAGTGGGATAATTGTTTCCTATAGGAGTGACAGACATCCTCGAGAATCTGAAAATAGATACTATGGGTATTTAAACGATATACTTGAGTGTGAATTTAATTCCTTCAAATTAGTTTTGTTCGATGTCAAATGGTATAGGTTACAAATGCATGAACGTGATGATGAAAGAACTATTATTCAACATGCCAACAGATTTCCAATGATTAAAACAACGATGTTTGAAAGAGGATATGATCTCTATGTTTTTCCAAGCCAATGTGAACAGCTCTTTTACTCAAATGTTCCAGGTGAAAGGGATTGGTCATTTGTTGTTAAATGTGATCCAAGAGGAAGGCCAATTAAGTATACTCATTTACAGGAAGAAGATGATATTGAAGATCAAGAAGATGATTCGACAGAATATCAGATAGAGTCGGAAGATCATGGAGGGTCGACAGATGAAGAAGACGAAGAAGATCGTGATCTAGGCATAGGAGACAATATTGTAATTCTTGATGATGATGTCGATGAAAATATGCTCGAAAATGACATTGATGATGATGCTGATATCATCAATCCTTTCAACATTGTTTCAGAACCAGATGATGATACAGAAGTCAAGTTCGATGAAGAAGATCAAGATAGAGAATAAGTATGATTACACAAATGTTGAAGTTGGATTAGGTACGTGACTATATAATATTTTAATTTGTATGAACTATTCTCTTAAAATAATTTACTTTTAATGTCATGGGTTAATTATATGTTTTTAAGTTTTATGCGACGTTTTTATATCCTAGGTTACATGTTGTTTAATTATTATTTGAAACTTGAAAATAGTTGTCAACATAGTAAAGTATGTGGTAGACTAAAAATATCATTTAGAAACACATAATTTCATGTACCTTCATTAATTTTTGTTTTTGTAGTTTCTATGCATGAATCTTAATATGACGTTGGTTTCGATTATTTTATAGATTGGGTTTTGGGGATCAATTGAGAGTGATGTGAGGGGGAGGGGAGGAGCCATGTGAGCTTACACCTTCATGTGGTTAGCCTTGTTCAGTAGAGGATAAATTATTCTTGAAACCAAGATAAGCTCTTTCATTTTTATACCATCATGATCGTATAAGATTTCGTCAATATTGTCACCTATTTGAATCTTCTTAGAATTGAGATTTATTACATAGTCGTTGAAAAAAGACAAAAGAATTATGTAGAGGATATTAGTTTGGTCTTTGTGTGGGAAATTTTATGCCATTAGTATGTTTTGTACAAAAATAACGAGGAACAAAAATTGCATGAGGACTAGACACCGACAACAAGGATCTGTGAATGGGGCCAACGTTGAAATTTTTTCAAACAGTTTCTGTATGCACTAAAATTTGTCATGGATAGACTATTGGCATGAATTAATGATATTGGAGGGTTTTTGGAATCAAATTTGAGTGACACACCCACTTTCTTCCATCATCAATTCATCATGTAAACCATAAACCCTAATTTTCTTGTAAAGTACCCAATTTGGTTGACGCAAGTTTTAGGCTTTCGTCAGTCTTTCTTCATTTTGATTTCAGGTTCTACATTAATGTATATAAAATGTATCTATGTCATCGTTGTGATGAAAAATCCCTCCATTTCATTGATTGCTTAATCAACACCATCAAGATACTAGAGGCGGGCAACAGTGACATGTGAATGGGGCCAACGTCGAAATGTTTTCAAACTGTATCTGTATGCATTGAAATTTGACCTAGATAGACTATTCGCATGCCTTAATGATATGGGAGGGTTTATGGACTCAAATTTGACTGACACACCCACTTTCTTCCATCATCAATTCATCATGGAAACCATACACCCTATTTTTCATATGTTCTAGTAGATATGTTAATGATTCCAAGTTTCATATTTGTATTTGACTGAAGGTCCAGCTAGCTTGCAAAGTATCAAATTGAAATTTAAAGTTGATAAACCAAATATTAAATGAATCCAAGCATCATTTGATATCATTGCAAGAGAGACGAATGTAAATAATCTTGCGATGAATTTGCTATACTATCGACAAAAAAAGTTCGTCGATAGTATAGCTAACTCGTTGCAAGAATATTGTGTATAATTTGAATGGTGTTACATGGTTTTCAAGGAGTGTCGGGCTTATATTATGGTGCAATGTAGTGTAGTCTATAAGAACAATCTCTATGCCAAACCTCAAAATGGATATTACCATATCTTGTTCATAAGACAAATATTCTTGGTATGTTTCCTTTGTGGATATGGTGGCTCAAGCCCTCAGTACACATGATGCCAAACAATGAAATGTAACAATTTTACTATTAAATGATAGTGTTATGTCACCCATGGTTAAGGAAAGAACTTAAGGTTCTTAGGTCCTATTTGAATCTTATTAACGTTAAGTGTGATTATGATTTTTTTGGTTAGTGGCTAAAATAATTATAAGGGTTAGGGGTTGTATTTCCTAGGGATTATATTCGTTATAAGGGTTAGTAGTGAGAATGCTTGGCATCAATGGTAACATATTTTATAGGTTAGTATTGATATGGTTTATATGGGTTAGAATTACAAAGGTTAAATGGGTTATGGGTTTTAGAATTTCCGGTTTGGGGGTAATATCAATAATAGTGATCAAGGGTTATAGTCATTACAAATTAAGGGTTAGAATGATTATATTGACTACAGTCTTTTTTGTTAGGGATTGGGGTTCATGAATTATCATAGATTATAGTTTTAGGATGAGAGGTCACATTTATTTCAATTTATGTATTATAAGGGTTATAGTAATTAATGTAATATGGGTGAGGGTTTGTAGGGGTTTGAGAATAGGGTTTATCCATTATAAAGGTTATAAGAGTTAAAGGTTAATGGTTATATGGGTTAGGGGTATTGGTAGTTAAGATTATTAGGATTTAAAGGTCAGATCAAGGTTATTTGGGCTATATTGGTTTAAAATTGTGCTCTATAGGGTTTAAGATTGGTGTTTATAGGGGTTAGGTATGGATAGAATTAAGGGTTAAGTGTTAGGGATGATAAGGCTTATAATGTTATGGAGTAAAGTGGTTATATGGTTTGAGTCTTATAAGGATTAATGTTTATGAGATATATGGATTAGGTGCTTAGGGGTAATAAGTTAGGATTTTATTGTTTGGGGTTTACATCATAGAGGTTAGTGATTAGGAGTAATAGAGGTAATAGACTAGTACTAATAATGGATAGATGTTATAGCTAATGTACACGTTCAAGGTTATAAGGGTTAAATATTAGGGTTAAATTTTCAAGGGTTTAGGGATTGGGGATTCTAAAAATTATAGTGGTTGTCAGTCATATGTATTTGGGGAAGCAAGTTATAGTGATTATAAGGGTTAGTGGCCATATATTTTTAGGGGTTTGTGTTTATAGGGGTTAGAGGGTTACTGGGGTAATAATGGTTGTAGGTAATAGGCTTACAAATTATAGTTGTAGGGGTTACATATTATAAGTGATATGAGTTAGACATTAGGGATGAAAAGGGTTGAGGGTTATAAAGGTTATGAGTTTAGGGTTCCATACATTAGTGTATATAGTTATTAGTTGGTAATCCTTATAATTGTTATGGAATATAA
>ML797363.1:151774-162130 GCA_009831015.1 Picea engelmannii
TGAAATTGCTATGGTATTGAGAAGACATATCAAGGTACCTCTGGTAAAAATTTCATCTCTTGATTCGCTATAATTATGGAGATACACTCTGTGGAAGATAGGGTTTGTGACCAGTCCTGAAGCTAGTCAATAAACATGTGTTCTAGGTAAAACAGTCGTAACTTCTTCATAGAGAATCCAAATGACATGGGACAAATTTCATTGGAAATATTATGGACTGTAGATTCTTGTAGGCAAGTTTTAGAATCGGATGTTAAATATTGAGCGTGGGGCATTCTGTACAAGTTCAGTCTCCTGAATAGACCAGAATTGAATAAAGTCTACCATTCTTTCTATAACTTACTTTTGGGGAGGATTCAAGGAGTGAAACTTGGAGGAGTTTCAAAGAATACATTGAGTAATATTATATACAAGATCAGAGTACTCCAAGAATTGAATAATTGCAGAAATTGAAGAAGTCTCAGGAAGCATTATCAAGTTCTATGTGATGATTGGTTGATGGTGATGATTTAATGTAAAGTTTTATTATATCTCATATATTCTTGGGTGGAAGGAAGGGGCAAGGATGGAGAGTTCAACTCTCTCTTGATATTGGATGATTGCATCTTCCTCTTGGAGGTTTATCCCTCCCTTTACATTTGGAAGCTATAGCTACCTTTGGAAGTCATTACTTCCCTTGAACAATAACTATTGATTATTTCTCATATATTGTGCATGGTGTATTGTGATGTATTGGTGTAACTCTTATACTATTGTTCATTGCTCATTGGATATAGTTGAATGGTTTAAGTATAAGTTGAAAAAGGTTTTAAATTGTACATGATACCGATTCACCCCCCTCTCAGTATCAACACAACACACCATTGTCCAATGTGGTTTTCCTCTTTCTATGATTCCTCTTAACTATATATATTTTATTTTTATCTTTAGAAAAATATTCCAGGTCAACCACATGTTGGATTACTGAGGGAGGAGAGGGTTGAATTAGTAATAGAGCAATTCAATCCTTTTTAACCACAACATGAAAGTGTTATATCAATGTATCATTATCATCCAATAGTTCCAGAGTAAATAAACAATGAAAAAATGAGCAATCATACACATACACAGTACACCAGTTTTTTTACGTGGAAACCCAAAGTGGGAGAAAACCACAGAATGATTTTTCTTATATGTCTTTAAGAATTACATTCATTGAAAGAACCAACTTCCTTTGTTTTCTAGCTACAACTGGAAGGAGGCTCCAACCCCCTAATTTCTCTGGCTACAACCTGAAGGAAGATCCAACTCCCCAATTCTCTAGATACAACCAGAAGGAGGCTACAACCCCTAGTTTCTCTGGCTACAACCGAAAGGTAGATACAACCAACTGTCCTTGCCCCGTCCAACCACCCCTGTCATTTTCAGTGTTTTGATTAGTTTGTTTCCATTGTGGTCTGGTCAACAAAATTCCCCTTTTGGGTGGTTGTTGAGTCTCTTTCTTTGCTAGATAAATTTGACTCTGTTTGCACCCTTTCATCTGAAACTCAATGGTTTTGGATTCTTCAAATGTTTCAGCTAGGATGAGTTTGGAATCTCTCTTGAAAAACATGGAGATGGAAGTTGGTAGAGCATTTGCATATACTTCAATTTTCAGATCTTAGGAAGGTATAGCATTTGGTTGGAATTTTTTCAAAAATGTGGTGAACCCTTGGTTAAAATCCTTCATTTTCTCCCTAGGGCCCATAGTATCAACGAACAATTCAACCATCAAAGCCCATGTAACATGTTGCAGTTTAGTCTGCAAATTTATCTAAGAATTCCTTTTGGAATTTTTTCCAGCTAGTTATGGAACAAACTGGGAGGTTAAAATACCAAGTTGAGGTTGAATTCTCAAAGGTGTAAGGGAAAATTCGGCATACTACATCTTCATGGTGCACGTTCATCAACCAAATTTTAAATATAATTTTCTTAATATGACCTTCTAGCAACCTGGATGTCTCAGGATCAAACTTAGGAAGTAATTTCTTTAGATGACTTGGTAAGTTATGTAAACGACCGGGTAAGGTTGAGGCATCTCTAGCCATCCAAGGTTGGTTATTCTCGGGTTGGTTATTCCCTTTCTGGTTATTTTCATTATTTTCACCCATGTAATCTAATTCATAATCGGAGGCTTATGAGTCACATTCTTCCTCTTCTGACTCTAGATCTTCTGGTTCAGATTAAGTACTTGCAGGTGGGGTGACAATAGGTGTGTCAGGGATTAATCCAAGAGGTTTTTTTATTTCAATTAATGATAAATACTCTAAATATTCAAGCATGTGTATGAAAGTATGTTCTGGTGTGGACACAATAGGTTTTACCTTCCTCCTCCTTCGAGGTAGTAGCAGAGTTAAGGGTAATGCTCCTATCTTCCAACCATATTCTTTGGTGATTCTCCTAAATGTGTTCACCTCTTCGTGATATATTGAGTAAGGTATTTCAAGGTGAGAATCATTTATTTCTTCGACACAAGGTGAGGTATCGACAGTGGGAGTATCTTCCTTATGTGGGTTGTTTTGATGACTTTTCATGCATCAGTCCCTCCTTCTAACGCCAATTTTTTTGACGAGGTTGGGTTCCTTTGACTCAACAGTAGGAATCACACCCAAAGATGAGGCCCAATTAGACTCTTCTTAATTTGCAATAGTTTGATTCTTTTGATTAATGGTCCAACAACCATTCGATGGGATTTAAGATTTGTCAATTTTATCTCCTTTGTTTTTTCTCTATTTTTTTGGGGAAAGGTTTTATGTAGTTTTATAATAAAATCATGGTTAAAGACTATATGGCTCACAATAAATAATTATGTTAACCAAACAATTAAAATAAAGAATGGAGAATAATGCATTTTCTCTTAAAGATGACTTCTCAGAAGAAATATGATAATAAATAACAGATAAACTAATATATGTTCCTCCGAGAAATAATTCCCTAGGAGAGACTTAACAATAGTCGTTACACAAGAATGCATTGGTTCCCTTCTCTGCCCATCTAAGCACATCATTTTAGGCAATCCTGAACAACAAGGATTCCTCCTTAAGGGAAACTATCTTCAACACTAAGTATTCTTTCACTTTAAGGAATTTGCATGCTCTTCTAACAAGTCTTTCTTCAAACTTGCAACCCCTCCATATTCTTGATAGTATTTCACTTGGTGTTTGACAGAATCTATTTCACTACTAGCTTGTTCCAACTCTCTTTATTCTATCATTTCCTTGTCAAATGAGGCATGTGAGATGGCTATACCTGTTGAATAAATCTAGCTCATCTTAGTTTTCTTGGTGTCTATTATGACCTCTTCTTAGATGCACAACACACCATTGTCCAGTGTGGTTTTCCTCTTTCTATGATTCCTCTTGACTATATATATTTTCTTTTTATCTTAAGAAAAATATTCTAGGTCAGCCACATGTTGGATTACTGAGGGGAGGGGGGGGTGAATCAGTAATAGAGAAATTCAATCATTTTTAACCACAAAATGCAAGTGTTATATCAATGTAGCATTATCATCCAATAGTTTCAGAGTAAATAAAAAATGAACAAATGAACAATCATACACATACACAGTACACCATTGTTTTTACGTGGAAACCCAAAGATGGAGAAAACCACGAAATTATTTTTCTTATATGTATTTAAGAATTACATTCATTGGAAGCACCAACTTCCTTTGTTTTCTAGTTGCAACTCGAAGTAGGCTCCAACCCCATAATTTCTCTGGATACAACATGAAGGAAGCTCCAACTCCCCAATTCTCTAACTACAACTAGAAGGAGGCTACAACCCCTAGTTTCTCCGGCTACAACCTGAAGGTGGCTACAACCACCTATCCTTTCCTTGTCCAACTTCCCTAACGTATAAGTAGAATGATGGAACCACTGTCACACTATCATTGTGAGATATACTGCTATAAACTTGTACCAATCAACTTGCACCAAACAGCATGTACTAATAACCTAAACCATGCATCAACTTGTGCCTCAACCTGTAATCAACCTTTACCATAAACAAGTGCATCAACCATGCACCAACTTGTACCAAACAACTTGTAATCAACATGTACCATAAAAAATTACATCAACCATGCACCAACCTGTACCTCAACTTGTACCATGAACAAGTGCATCAACCATGCACCAAACCTATACAAATACCCTGTCACAACAACATGTCCAAACAACCTATCTCATCAATGTTATCAACCAAATCAGATCTACTCACCAAGACAACTCTCATTGATGTGCATCAACCAAGAATAACACAACAACTCATAATCATCACCAAGATCAATATGTGATTCTAATAATATACCAAGACAAGTATGCTACATCATCCATAAACCACGTGTCAACGATACTACCAAGTACAAGTGCCTCCAACCATGTACCAAGTATGTACCAATCATGCATCAACTACACATCAATTATGACTCATCAATATGTACCAACATCATCAATTATACACCTCATTTATGTGTCAACTCATCAACTACTTGTCTCAACCATGTACCCAACATGTACCTCAACCATATACCAAAGACATGCACCAATATAACCATCAAAAGTTATCTAACAATTCATCACTTTATCCATAAACTAAATACCATAAACCCTTACATCAAACCATGTGCCACAACCTCACTATTATGTAGCCTCAATATAAACCAACAACTTCAGCAACACATCACAACCAAAAGACCAATACCCATATGCCAAATACCAACAACAAAATACCAATTGTATCCCTCAACAAATCTGATATATGCAGCAATATTGAACATCCAATACCATCTCAAGAGCTAAAACCTATCTCACAAAACATACCTCAAACAATATGTGCGATATCTCTCATAAATAGACCCCAACCATGTTGTTGCCACGATTTTTCTGCCACACTTTTTCTTCTGCTGCACTTTTTCTGCCGCATTTTTTCTGCCGCAATTTTTCTGTCGCACTTTTTCTGCCACACTTTTTCTGCCGCACTTTTTCTGCTACAATTTTTATACCTCACTTTTTCTGCCACACTTTTCCTGACGCACTTTTCCTGCTGCACTTTTTTTGCTGCAATTTTTCTCTATCAATAATACCTGCCAAAATAGCCTTCACAAAAATAGATATTCAATGATATTCAAGTGTGATTAAAATGAGAGAGCCTTGCCTCTTATTTATACTTTCATGTAGCGATCTATATGGATATCGGTGGCCACCCACCTTTTCCAACTGGCTCAAAATAGTTTTCTGACAATTTTGGCAATTTACTATTTTTAGCAGTTTTAACTTCTTGGGCCATTTTGAGGGCCTAAATGAAGGTTTTTATGGATCGAGCTCCTTAATAATATCCAAAGTAATAATTGAGCCCCCAAAATGAATCTCCTCGATGATACCTTTCCAACGGGATATCACACGCCTAAAACGGAGATTGTATGCAAAAGTTACGACACGGGGAAGTTGATGTACTAACTTACCCAAACGGGGCCCACATGACTTTTGGCGCTTCATCTCCTAGGGTTAGGTTTTTGAATGTCTAGGGTTTTTATCATTCTTTCTTATTGTAAAAAGGCATTCAGATATTCATTGTAACCTTCTTCTTGCAAATTCACGTTGTCATCACATCTCTTCTCAGAGATAAGTCGCCACCATTCCAGCAAGCTTGTTTCCGCTGCATTTTACAGTTTCAGCTTATTTCGTTATTGAATAGAAAACCAGTTTTACTATATCGTTGTTAATTTGTGTTAAGAACCTATTAATAATATGTATTCATTTCATTCTGCTCATAAAATATGGATCAGTGGTATCAGAGTGGTCTACTCCTTGTCGTCTTAATGCATGTCCCCAACGAGGTTGAAGTACAAAGAGTTGGGTCTCGAGCTTGTTTCTCTTGAGGAAAGAAGCTCTCGCATGCCCAAGCGACCTCCCATGGCAGGAAAAAAGAAAGATGACGGGACATGAGATCCTTTTAAATTGTTGATTGAGGAAGCCCTTACGCAACAGAGGAACGAGATGATGGATAGTTTCATGCAAATCCTTCGGCGGCTACCAACAGGGGATGCATCTTCTTCGAACGGAGGCACCGCCCCCTTCAAGGTACAAATAAACTTCAATATTCCTATATTTGTAGGTCAGATAGACGCAGATGTTGTAGACAAGTGGTTGAATCTACTAGAAGGGTATTTTTTTGTCCATAACTTTTCGAATAAAGAAAAGATTACTTTTGCGCTCCTCAAAGTCGTTCCCCATGTCAAAGATTGGTGGGAAACTTTCTGTGAGCAAAAGGAAACAGAGGAAACCTCATTATTTTCAGTCACGGCCACCTGAGAATCCTTCAGGGATTCTATTAAGGAACAATACTACCCTGTCAGAAGTTATGACGACCTGTATACCAAATGGACCACATTGTGACAAGAAAGAGACCAAGCAGTGCCAGATTTCACAAATATCTTCCATACCTTGTGCACCAAGTTGGGTATCAAAGATTCAGAGCGACATCTGGTGCTCAAGTATCGTGGTGCTCTGCATAGATACATACAAACTGAAATGGAATTTTTGGACATCTCATCCTTGGGCGTGGCCTACCGATATGTCGTCAAAATCGAGCAGAAGCTCAAACAAAAGACGCGGCAATTTGGGCCTAGGAATCCCTCACAACAAAATCTAGGAAAGGGCGGCCCCAACCCACCGAACAAAGGACAGAGAAAATATGGATAGTATCAGGATAACCAATCCAAGCCGCAAGCAAAGAAGGACATTAGAAAGACAAAGAAAGATACCGGGAAGTGGTGCGACTTCCATAAGAGCCCTTGGCATTACACTGTTGACTGATGCTCAAAGCAGTCACTGGTGGCCGAAGTGAAATCCTCTGAATCAGATGTAGATTATGACTCTAAGCCAGAACCAAAAATTGGAAGACGGATCATTGATGCGGAACCCTGTGCTACTGTTGCTACCACCAAGCTCCAGCCTAGTGAACTAGATGAGCCAGAAGAAGGAGATCACCTCTTCCATTCACAGATGTGGGTAAAAGGCACCCCGTTGCACTTCATCATTGATAGCGGTAGCCAGAAGAACCTCATCTCAGTAGAGGTTGTCAAGCGGTTGGCCCTACCAACAATGTCGCACCCACAACCGTACACCATTGGATGGCTCCGCCAAGGAAGATTTCTTCGCGTCAGCCAACAGTGTCGACTGTCGTACAACATCAAGCCCTTCAAAGACGAGGTATTCTGTGATGTTGCTCCTCTCAAAGTTTGTGATGTTCTTTTGGGAAAACCTTATTTATGGAAATGTCATGTTGTATATGAGTCTAGGCCTCGTAGTGTTATTATTACTTTGAACAGGAAATTGTACAGGATACTCGAGGTAATCCCACCTAGGAAGGACATCTCTCAGACGGGGAAGTTTGTCTTCTTCGTGATTCTCTCTCAGAATAAGTGAAAGATCACAGACACATCCAGGGTCTCTGTGACTGACCTCTCCACATAGCAGAAGCAAGTAGATAAGGTCGTGGAAGAATACTTGGATATCTTCTCCTCACCTACAGGGGTACCTCTGCACTGCCAAGTCAAGCACCCCATCGATCTGACCCCCAGTGCACCTCTACCCAATGGGCCAGTCTATGGTCACTCTTTGTTAGAGAATGAGGAGATCAAGTGATAGATCCAAGAATTGCTCCACAAGGGGCACATCTGCCCCAGCTCATCACCTTGCGGGAGCCCAATCATGTTGGTACAGAAGAAAGATGGAACCTGGAGACTCTGTATTGATTATCGAGCTCTCAATAAAATCACAGTCAGAAACCGGTACCCGATTCCCTGAATCGATGACCTCCTTGATCAACTCACGGGGGACAAATACTTCAGTAAGATTTATCTGAAGTCTGGCTACCACCAGGTCCCGATAGAATAGACAGATGTATGGAAGACCGCCTTCAAGTCAAAGGAAGGCCTTTTTGAATGGTTGGTCATGACCTTTGGTTTGAAAAATGCTCCAACAACTTTCATGAGGATGATGGACAATATCATGTGACCATTCACCAATACTTTTGTAGTGGTGTATCTGGATGACATTCTCATTTACAGCAAGACTTGGGCCGAACACTTGCAGCATATTCAGCAGGTTTTGCACACCCTACGACAGCACAAGCTATACGTCGACTTGGAAAAATGTTCCTTTGGCATGGACAGGGTCCATTACCTGGGCTACATCATTGATTAGCATGGCATACATGTGGATCCAGCCAAGATCCAAGTCATTCGTGACTCGCCAGCCCCAACAACACTCACTGAGCTTCGGAGCTTCTTGGGCCTTGCCAATTTCTACCATAGGTTCGTGTTGGGTTTCTCCCATATTGCATGGGACCTCAGCCAAATAAACAGAGGTGGTGGTAAGGCAAAATTTGCGTGGGTCCGGTCCCAACAATAAGCGTTCGATGATTTGAAGCAGCGCTTGTGCTCAGCCCTTGTATTTTTACTACCAGACCTGCAGCATCCTTTTGTGATCAAGATAGATGCTTCAGACTATGTTGTGGGCATCTGATCCAGGTGGATATTGGTGTCCACCCACCTATTCCACTTGGACCCCCACCATTGCTTCTTTCAGTTTTTTAGTTTTTGCACAGTTACTATTTTTAGAAGTTTTTTGGGTCCTGAACTTCTGGAGCTATTTTGAGGCCCTAAATGACGTTTTTTGGGGCATGTTGCAGTCAAAATATTGTATTCCTCGGATATATCTTTCCAATGGGCTATCACACGCCTAAAACGGAGATCGTATGCAAAAGTTACAACCCCGGGAAGTTGATGTACCAACTTACCCAAACGGGGCCCACATGACTTTTGGCGCTTCATCTCCCAGGGTTAGGTTTTTGGATGTCTAGGAATTTTGGCATTCCCGTTTATTGTAAAAAGGAACTTTAGAGCCTCATTGTAATCATCTTCTCACGTATGCGAGTAGCGTCCACATCTCTTCTCAGAAATAAGCTACCAGCGCCCTAGCTAGTTTATTTCCATTCTGTCTGTAAGCATATTTCAGTCATTTGTTATTAATGAAATGAAGTCGTATTTCTGCTGCATCTATGTGTTTATGTGTATTTATGTATTTCATTGTGTTCCTACATAAATCCATATCAGTGGTATCAGAGCGGTCTGCTCATTCTCGATCCTTCTTTTCATGTCCCCAACGAGATCGGGGTATAAGGAGTTGGGGCTCAATCTGGTTGAACCTTTTCAAGATCAGCCTTGCAAACCCCGACGACCGCCCATGGGGGAAGAAAAGAAAGATGAGGGAGCAGGATATCCTATCAAAATGTTGCTTGAGGAGGCCCTCAAGAAACAAAGGAACGCGATGATGGACAACTTTGCCCAGATTTTTCAACAGATTCCGACTGGCGGTGCATCGACATCCAGCCGCCACTCTGGAGGTGCCACTCCTTTTAAGGTACAAGTAAACTTTGACATTCCCATATTTGATGGCCAAATAGATGCAGATTCTGTAGATAGATGGTTGAATCTGTTAGAAGGATATTTCTCGGTTCATGACTTTTCCGACCGAGAAAAGATTATTTTCGCACTCCTCAAAGCCGCCCCCCATGTCAAGGACTGGTGGGAAACCTACTCGAAGCAAGAGGGCGAGGGAGAACCCTCTTTGTTCTCGGCAGCACCCACTTGGAATTCTTTTCGAGACACCATCAAGGAACAATATTATCCCGTGGGGAGCTATGAGGAAAAATACATACAATGGACTACGTTGCGACAACAAAGGGACCAAGATGTGCATGAGATGACGAATATGTTTCATACCCTACGCACAAAGTTGGGTATCAAAGATTCAGAGAAACATTTGGTGTTAAAGTACCGTAGTTTTCTGCACAGATACATTCAGGAGGAAATGGAGTTCCTCGACATCTCCTCACTTGGTGTGGCATACCGATATGCTGCCAAGATTGAGCAGAAGTTCAAACAGAAGAAGCGAGACTTTGGGTCTGCAAATCAGAAGCGCGGGAAAGGTACTCCCAAACCACAAAACAAAGGACCAAGCCAAGGCGGGGCATCCCAGGACAACCCACCAAAGCCACAAGCAAAGAACAACACCACGAAGCCAAAAGAGGACACGGGGAAGTGGTGTGAGTTCCATAAGAGCTCCACTCACAACACAAGTGAGTGTCGGGCCAAGCAGTCACTGGTAGCCGAGTTGAAGGCTTTTGAATTGGATGCATGCTCCGACTCTGAATCAGAACCTAACAAGGGGAATGACAGGGGGAAGAAGATTATCAATGCGGAGCCCAATGCCACCGTTGCCACCACAAAGATCCAGAAGGAGGAACCAGAACATCCAGAGGAGGCAG
>ML797363.1:180148-193050 GCA_009831015.1 Picea engelmannii
GAAAAATAATGATGTATACTATCCATTCATGGGTGTTGTATATTCATGTGCATTTTCCTTCATGTCCAAATACCTTTATCAATCTTGCGGTCCAAAACCCATGAATAGGGTTGACATCAATGACAACAATCAATCTTCCAACAACGACTATTGCAGATGAAGGATCCAATCTGCCCCTTGATTCTAAGTTGTTGCTTTTTCTTCAAGGATACAAAATGGATGTCATCTGAATTCATGATCTGTCTTATATACTCTAACGCAAAGATTCTTACCGGCACATACTTGGGCAGCTTGTAGGGTGCCAACTCACACCCGAATACTCTGATCTCGGTGTGGTTTTGATACAGGTACTAATCCCCAGTATTTGTGTTGTCCGAGAGATGCAGGATTCTCTGGACTTCGTCATTTATTCGAGGCTCGGGCCTGCCGCTCAACATTCTTACCACAGGGTGGTAGAACAGATCGATGAATGCCTTGAAGCTATACTCTGTGGAGTTATGCTTCAGCAAAGAGGTCCATGTTGTGACTACCTGAGGCCGTCCATCTGCGTCCATATTCTGCATGGAAAAACTAAATTTATCTGCTTGAAAGAAAATAAACATGTAGGCCAGTATAGACGAGTATCTGAACATGCCTTCCGTGCCAAAATTCATGAACTGTTCGTGAATATTGTCTGCAAGGGAGGTGTTGAAATCAAACTAGGTGGTGGGCTTTTCATCAGTGGAGAAAATGGATAGAAAACCCAGGATGGGCTCATCTACCCACTGGTCGGAATAGTACCCTAGCAAATCACAAAGGGAAGAAATGACTTGGTTTCCCTTAGTGGAGAACATGGACGACGGGTAAGGGGGATTTGTGGAAGGGAATTGAGCAGAGGTGGGCAGGAAAAGCTCGAATATTTGAGCTCTCTGGGGAAAATTCATCTTCTGATACAACTCTGTAGGGATTTCCAAGTTGAAAGGAGACGCAGAGTCGGCATGGGGAATTTGCATCATCTGGTCTATGTCTTTGGCCATGATGAGGAACAGTGTGTCTCCGGATGAGGAGATGACGGCTCTTTGTTCAGGAATATAGTGAGCCTGACATTTAAGCGTGAACTCGGGAAAATGGTGGATTTGGGGAAAAAGGTAAAGGGGTAAATTGGACTCCCAGAGTCCAATTTCATCACTCTGGTCTAGGAACACTTCCCTGAGCCATGACTGGAGGTCTGAGAAATCAAAATCGCATTTGGTATCTACGATTAATTTGTCTTTGTCGACCAGTGGGATCTTGTCTAGGTCGACAAGAGGCGGGAGAAACGGATTCTCCTCTCCTTCTGCTTGTCTGGGCTTTGGCGCCATTTCTGCAACAATACCTACAATAAACACAAATTTAGTGGGGTCGACTGACTGTGGATGAGGGCGACAGAACGTAATGGAGGAGTAAGCTATGAGTTTCTCTGGTGCGACGGGTGAAAAGCGAAAGTAGGCGAAATAACGGTAGTTTTATTTAAAATGGGGTCGGTCGGGCGTGGGAGACAGGTCATCTGGATAATGGATAGGTTATCCAGTAATAAATGGACAATGGGCCACTTGGGGGTGAGATGGCAGGTGACGGTGGCTGAAAAATACGAACGGGTGATGTGGCTGCTAGGGATTGGAGGTAAAAGTCGCAATAAGGGGTTGGTCATGAGTGAAAGGGGGTAGGGGACTGACAGCAGTTATGGGATGGGACATAACTCGGGAACAAGTGGAACCAGTGGAAGATGACATCCATAAGTGATAGGGGTCTGTCAGATGGCAAATGGTGACGGGACTTCGGGACCAATAGATTTATGCCACATATGACAAGGGGCCCGCCAGAGGGAGATAACCATTCCGGACCCCCCCCCCCCTCGGTTAAAAGTAGATCATCCGGGGGGGTCCGAAATCCATTGTGGGCCATTGATCTGCCCGCCTGTTTCTGAGTCGTAGATCCAAGCACGCTCTTTATCACTCATTCCGGACCCCCCCCCCCTCCATTAAAGGCAGAACGGACGGGGGGTCCGGAATCAAATATGGACCGTTGATTTAAGCGCTCATCCCTGGGCCATCCAGATGCGCGCAAATGTTATCAGCGATTCCGGATCCCCCCCCAGCTAAAAGCAGAACGGTCGGGGGGGGTCTGGAATGCTCTGTGCACCATAGATCTGGGCACCGCGATGAGGACCGTTGAAATGTGCAGGGAGCATAAAATGGGGAGCGGAGAACACATGTGCTCGGGAAAACTTAGGATAAATGCATTTTATGGGTTTTTTTCCCCAAATTTTCAAATAGACACCACCAAGGGGCTTCGACCAAACTATCTTTTAGGATTTTGAGACATGGTGCGACATTTTTACATCAAGCTGGTTTTATTGGAATGAAACAATAAAGCAACTAGCCTACATACTAACCTATATTCCTATGACAGTTAACCCAGATTAAATTGTTGGGTTAAGCATTTACTCTACCCTGGGGCTATCTAGCCAAGATTAGACAGTCTGGCCAGATTTATTCACTAATCTAACCTAGAAACTTTGGCTAAGATTAAACTGTTTAGCCAAATCATTCACTACCCTATCAACATCAAATTTAAAGAGAACTTGGCCATGCTTGAAAGGTATGGACCAAGTTACTATTATTGCATGGGGATTTTATTTCAATTATTTTATGCCCTCTTTTTCTTTCTTTCTTTTTCTTTTCTTTTCTTTTTCTTTTCTTTTTCTTTTCTTTTTTCTTTTTCTTTTTCTTTTCTTTTTTCTTATTATTTGTAGAATGAAAAATCATTTGTCAACAAAAACACTAGAGACATATAATATCCTAGTCACCAGTTGATCCTATAACTTATAGGGTGATAACACCATGTAACTTATCCCAAAGTTCTTTGGTTGATGAACATTTACAAACATTTTCTCTTACCGGATTAGGTAATCCTTCCCAAATGAAATCCATTGCTATTTTGTTATTCTTCTTCAATTCCTTCTTGGCTACAATATTTGCCCTTTTTGAACTATCATATCTTGTAACAACTGAAAGCCAAATATAATGTCCATTTGCCTGTAAAAATAATTTCTTCCTTTTGCTCCACATGTCATACTTAAAACCATTCTAACCATTAAACATTGGTACTCCATTCTCAAAATAATCGTTGATCTCCTTCTAGTGGTTAAACTGTTTCCTGAAGGAACCGGATCTGATCCTAATTGTTGGATTACTGAGAGGGGCAGTGAATCAGTAATAGAGCAATTCAATCCTTTTTAACAACAAAATTCAAGTGTTATATCAATGTAGCATTATCATCCAATAGTTGCAAAGTAAATAAAAATGAACAAATGAGCAATAATACACATACACAGTACACCAGTGTTTTTATGTGGAAACCCAAAGTGGGAGAAAACCACGGAATTTTTTTTCTTATATGTCTTTAAGAATTAAATTCATTGGAAGCACCAACTTCATTTGTTTTCCAGTGAAACTGGAAAGAGGCTCCAACCCCCTAGTTTCTCAGGCTACAACCTGAAGGAAGCTCCAACTCCCCAATTCTCTGGCTACAATTAAAAGGAGGATACAACCCCCTAGTTTCTCCATCTAGAACCACCTATCCTTGCCCCGTCCAATTGCCCTGACGTATAAGTAGAATTATGGAACCACTGTCACACTATCACTGTGATATATAGTTTTGTAAACCTGTACCAATCATCCTACACCAAACAACTTGTACCAATAACTTGAACCATGCATCAACCTGTACCTCAACCTGTAATCAACATGTACCATAAATAAGTGCATCAACCATGCACCAACTTGTACCTCAGCCTATACCATGAAAAAGTGCATCAACCATGCATCAAACCTATACAAATAACATGTCACAACAACCTGTCCAAACAACCTATCACAACAACCTGTATCATCAATATTATCAACCAAATTAGATATACTCACCAATATCAATCACCAAGACAACTCTCAAATATCTGCATCAACCAAGCATAACACAACAACTCATAATCATCACCAAGATCAATATGTGATTCTAATAATATACCAAGACAAGTATGCTACATCATCCATAAACCATGTGTCAATGATACTACCAACAAGTGCCTCCAACCATGTACCAAGTATGTACCAATCATGCATAAACTACACATCAATTATGACTCATCAAGATGTACCAACATCATCAACTATACACCTCATGTATGTGCCAACTCATCAACTACTTGTTTCAACCATGTACCTCAACCATATACTAAAGACATACACCAATATAACCATCAAAAGTTATCTAACAATTCATCACTCTATCCATAAACCAAATACCATAAACCATTACATCGAACCATGTGCCACAACCTCAATATTATGTAGCCTCAATCTAAACCAACAACTTCAACAACACATCACAACTAAAAGACCAATACCCATATGCCAAATACCAACTATATCCCTCAAAAAATATGATATATGCAGCAATACTGAACATCCAATACCATCTCAAGAGATAAACCCTAGATCACAAAACATATCTCAAACAAGATATGCCATATCTCTCATAAATAGACCCCAACCATGTTGTTGCCGCAATTTTTTTGCCACACTTTTGCTGCCGCGATTTTTTTGCCACACTTTTTTTGCTGCACTTTTTCTACCGTGATTTTTCTGCCACACTTTTCCTGCCGCACTTTTTCTTCCACAGTTTTCCTGCCACACTTTTTCTATCACACTTTTCCTCCCGCACATTTTCTGCCACACTTTTTCTGTCGCAGTTTTCCTGCCACACTTTTTCTGCTGCAATAACTCTGCCGCACTTTTTCTGCCAAACTTTTTCTGCTGCAATTTTTCTCTATCAATAATACCTGCCCAAATAACCTTTCACAAAAATAGATATTCAATGATATTCAAGTGTGATTAAAATGAGAGAGCCTTGCCTCTTATTTATACTTTCATGTAGCTTCCTCAAGGGGTTTCCTTTTAACCATCTTAACCCACTTTCCTTATTTTAGGGTTAACCCACTTGTCCACTTAGTGATTTATCCATTAACTTTATAATTTAAATAATTTATTTTGTATCCACTTTGACTTATAGTACACTCATCACTTCACTTTATTATTTACCTTCTAAAATCTCTTAAACCACTTTCCTTATTTTAGGGCTAACCCACTTCTAACCACTTGTCGACTTAGTAATTTCTCCATTAACTTTATTATTTAAATAGTTTCTTTTATATCCACTTTGACTTATAGTACACTCATCACTTCACTTTATTATTTAAATAATTTATTCTTTGCATCCACTTTGACTACTTTGACCTTTTGAGGCTTCTAGATGACTCATGAGGGTTCTCCAACTTTACATGGCCATAACTCTCTAACCGTGAGGATTTATGTGACGTTCCACATACCACCGGAAATTTCATGACATGTACTATCCATATAGAATAGTTTTACCTACAAATATATCAAAACTTGTACCATTATCCATCAAACAAACTTGGGTCCATTACCCAAACCTTTGTGCTACCGGAATTCACTATCGGACTTTCTTCAAGGGTTGACATCAATGAAAACCAACCCAATTAATCAACACCACCTCCTCCACTAGTTGAGGGATAGGTTTATCACCCCAAGAAAATATATTACTCATACTTATAGGAGTAAAAAAAGGTTTTGATACAGGGTTTGGGGTTAGTTTCTTGGCTGGAGAATCCTTTCATGTACATTTTCCTTGTTCACTGGACCTCTCCTCATCTGTGACTATTTCGTGGGTTTTATCCTATGTTTTTTCCTCCATCTTTTCTTCCAAAGTTGATGATCCATATAGAAAACTTTCATTTGGCTTCTCCATATCTCCCTCATCACTTGGAACTTGCTTAGGAGTAGTGTTGGTATCTTGGTTTTTTTCCTGACCATGCTTTGTGCTTCCTCCACATGTCACATTGACATTACTCTAGTTGTTTTGTTGCTTACCATCTGTTATAGTACTTTTGTTTTGGTTTCTTTGTTTCTTACCATTTGTAGAGATACAGGGTTTGTTAGTGAAGAATAAATTTCCATGGCGATACAAGGTTCGTTAGTGAAGAATAAATTTCCATGGAGATACAAGGTTTGTCACCAAGAATGGTTATTTCTTGCAATATGACGAGAAGAAAGGAAATATGGGGAAAAAAGTATGAAGCTTCGTAGAAGACTTGGAGAAATTGAGAAAAGGGCATGTAAAGCCAAAACAAAATTGGGGTGATGTATCGCTCCAAGATAATTTTCTAGCATGATATGTCACTCAAAGAAAAAGGTTTCCAAAGAAATAAACAATAGAGAAAATAATTTTTTGCATGATAAAGGAAAGATGAGAAGGTATGATATAGAGAGTATCACCCAAAAATAAAATGCTGGAGAGATATAACATTACCACCCAAAAAGAAAATGTTCGGGAGTGATGAGGACGGGATAAGAAAAAGGAAGGGATGGAAGAAGAATGGAAGAATTAAAAGTTTCTAGGAAACTTAGAAGAAAAGACATGTTTCTCCCAAAAGATAAATCATCAACATGAAACACCACCCAAAAGATAAATTTTGGGGGCGATACACAGCTGAAGGGTAATCATCGTGGAGCGATAAAAGAAGAACAAGAGTGACATATTACCCAAAGGAAATATTTTTGAAGCAATAAATAAAGGGCACGAGAAATGTTTTGTCGCAAAGGAAGAAAAATATTTGAGGTGCAATAAGGTCTTTATCACACCAAAAGAAAATAAAAAGTTGTGACACATCACAGGGTAAAAACATTTAGTGATGCATCGCATAAGAAAAAATTTCAAGGCACACAAGGTGTATCGCACAAGAAAATAAAAGGGAACGATACACCCAATGTCACTGGAAAAAAAAATCATGTGATAGATTGCAAAAGAAAAGAGAAGAGAAGAAGAGAGAAGAAAATGAGAAAAGAAAAAGAGAAGAGAAGGGAAAGAAAAGGAGGAAGATGGAAAAGATAAAAAAAAAAAAATGTTTGAATCCAAAAACTTGTTTTGGTTATACCATGAGCAGAAAACTCAAAATCAAATAAAATTTAAAGGGTATGTTTACAATGTTAAAGCCTATAGAATTTTTAGTGAGGGTCACTAGCCAATTGTGCTCCAAATTTCTAGAAAATGTAAATTAGAGGTTTTTAAAGAATAGGATGGAACTCTTCGAGAGAGGACTTGTTATTGATGAAATTTTATAGAAACTCCAAAAAGACTACATGAATAAACCCAGTTGGGATTTTGGAAAAAATTTGAATAGTTTGGAGTGGAGGTTCCAAAACATGGAAAAATCCACTATTCCAAACCTCTTTTGCATGACTTTTGAGATATTCAAAGGAGGAAAAGGGACCTCAAATCACAAATCCAAAATAAATAAATCATTTACTCAACATTGTATCTCTTCAATAAGCCAGACAACTTTGTCTTAACAAATTTTTTCCAATTTTTCTATGTTTGGGAGACAACAACTTTTGCTAAAAATTCTAAGTCGAAATTAAATGCATAAAGGACAAAGTTGGCAAATCTAGATTGATGCAGAAATTGAATAGAGAATCAAATCCCAAATCTAAAAGTTGTTGTGTACTCATCATAAAAAATACTATCAGTTTTCGATATAAATGTTTTTCCATTTCTTTCCAAAATTATTTCTGCATGTGGCAGTAGTTAGCCTCTAAAATTAATTGTACCAGTGAAACAAGTGCCAACAATGGGTGAAATTGTTGATTTCATAAATCCATAACTTTTATCTTGGAAACCATAATGAATCATGAGTGTAGTCCTTGGAAAGTAAATCCAAGGGATAATATGACAGTAGGTTTAATTTCTCTGAGGAAGCATCTAGTAGCTTCATAAACTTATATAAGAAATGACATTTAGCTCAGTGACCAATGCAATTGTTTAATATGAAAGATTTTCAAAACAGTTTATTTTTGGAAAAAAATTCTAGAGGATAAAGGTGCATACCAGAAGTGAATTCTAAGGAAGGAAGGATAAAAATGCTCATGGTGGTGCTTATGTAGTGGTGTGGAAGCACATTTGGAGGTGTAATAACATGAAAGAGAAAGAAAATGATGGTTGAATATTTATCAATGGGGTGGTGCTAAGGAAAAGTAGAGACACTCAGGGAGAGTACTGTGTCAAGGGATTATTAACAAGATGACTAGAGGATATGAATCAAGGTTTCTAAGTTTTGTTGTAGATCTGATCCCCGTGATCAACTATAAAGGAATGATGACAAGTATGGATATCCACAAGAGATCTAAGGTATTAGAGTTGAATATTTATGTTCAACGAAGGTATGGAAGATGTATGCATAAAGAAGGAGTTGTGAAGGTTGAGACCAGTGTAACTAATTAACATGTGCAACCAAACCACTATGACAAGTACAAGAATGGAATAGGGACTTATTTAGGTAATGTGTGACTCGTGGGATGGGTGATTCATCTTTATGTGCAAGCATAAGAATGCCTAGAAAATAGTTGTCATAAATAAACCAACAACTTTTTTCCAAGAGTAATTAGAGAAAGAAATATGATTATATTATCAGAGTGCACAGTGGAATAAAGATACAAACACAAATAAGTTCAAAGGATGGAATACAACATTCACTCACTTTAAAAGTGTTAATGGAGAAATACAACATTTCATTGGGAACATATTAGTCTTGAGTGGAAAAAAAAGGGTTCACAAACAATAACTCAATGAAGTGAAAAAGAGTATTCAAACAAAATTGAGCATCACATTCCAAGGGTGTTGAATGAATTCCAAACAGAATTAGGAATGACATAAAGAACAACATTGCAATGTGATATAAGGTTCTGGAAAGATAAAGATTGAACACTATTTCCTAAGTATAGGTACCTGCTAATGGGGTTACAGTGCTAATAGAACACGGTGGTTGGAATTGCAACATGTACAAGTTGAACTTGGCTAGAAGGTGTTTAGGAAAAGGAACAACATTTCACAAATGAGAAGAGGGAGCACATAGGGATATAAGGATCCATAAGGATTAAAAAATAGCCACATATATCCCAGGAACCTAGAATAAATATGCACTAGACAACATGTTAGGAGCGATATAAAATGCATATAGTGAAGCTAGAATGCTTATCCAGTAGTAGGTATGTTGATGGTGAAATCTCAGTGCATATAGATGTGCATTAGTGCATATGGACATGCTTGGGAATACATATGGAATGCTTGTATACTAAGAGTATTATGTTGTTATATATGAAATAATGATGTTATGATAATTGAATGTGACTAATAATGGATTATGTATCCAGGAAAAATGTTTATAGAATGGTTGAAGGTGTTTAAGATGATGGTGCATATGAAAATCATCCATATGAAGATAAAATGAGGATGGTAATATGTTGAACAAGAGAGTTTGGAAAAGAAAGCATGTGAGCCTCTACGAGGTACCAGTAGATTAGGTAACATCAAGTAAATTGATGGTAGCCATGCAAGTATGACCTTAGTATGTTTATTATGCATAAATGTTGAAAGGGAATTGAGGTAAGAGTTGTTTCAATCAAAATTCAAAATTTGAATTGATTTTAATTATGAGCATGTCACTCCACTAGATGTGGTAAAGGTATAGGGCTTTGAATATACAAAGGTTGATTAATTATTGAATGCAATCATATAGAATTTAATTGCACATCATGATTGGTTATGAGTTCATAACCAAGGCAGGTCAGGAGATATACTCCTATTATAGAAAAGGATGTTATCAAAGTTAGCCATGTGTGAGGCCATGATGTGGTTGGATATGGAAGGGATATAGCGCTACACAAGTGCCTCATGGTCTTCCTACTTATAATCAATGTTTAGATTGCAACATCTTTGTCCACACTAAAGAGAACTAAAGAATTATATTCCTAGTGTTGTGTATGGATTGAAGAGGAAGGTATCCAAATGATCGAACAAGTTATAGGAAATATTTTTGATGATGTGTCGAGGCATTGGATACACCTTTCAACTCACTATGGTAGAATACATTATATAGATATGTAGTAATTTGGAACCAATGCAGGGATGTGCACATTACATAGATGTGACCATGAGTATTGACACATTGGCTTATTGCTAGAAATGTTTGATTTTATTATGTAATGTTGAGTGTGCTTGTAATACACATACAATGAATAAAAGTTTAATTCCATTGAATGTGATTGGAATTTTAAAGTGATTTAATAGTTAGAATAATATAATTATGAGATCCCTTCCATTAACACATAGAATTATAGGGGTCAAAAACTCATTTTAGTTTTATTTTTTGAGTCATAGGTTACATAAGTCATAAGTTTTTATGTCTTATTGTTATGGTCATCACTTAAAGTTTTGATTGGAATAAGCTTAAGTTTGTCTAGCCTTGGTCTAGAGTTTTTGGGTTATGTAATTCGTTATCATGACAAGGTAAATAAATCCCACGAGTCACATATTTGATTTTTACATCATTACCTTGACATGTCACACCTCCAAGGTGTACACAAGGTTCTCTTTGTCACCATCTATCCATTTAAATGTCAAGTCAAAGTCAGGTGTATGTGCTTCCAACTTACTAGGAGAGTTCGCAACATACTCTAAGTATCTCATGCATTCATTTTTCATCATTGCAATTAAAGGATCATTTCAAAGAGGATTTCCTTGTTTTCAGAGCCTACATTTAACCACCTTTTAGGGATTATGTCACGGATCTCATAACAGTTCCCTCGAAGTGTGCAATCTTTGTTTGAATTTGGCACTGCGAACTGGCGCTACAGACAAGCACTGTGGACTAGCTAAATAGAAGCATTGGAGGTTGGATAGCTTGCAAAAAATTCTATTCAAATCCACAGATATATGCATCAATCCCAAGTCTACCAGGTACTCCATGAGGGTTTTCATGTTGTTTAGAGGTTGAGAGAAGGTTTTTGTTGGTTTATCTATCGCCGTTGTGAACTGTCAAATTCTTTTGTTTCCAGATTTCAAACTCACCTTGATGATGTTTTGAACCTTTCCCACCACCAAACCAGGTTTCCTTTTGACCTTATTCATCTTTCCCAATGCTCATAATTTACATGTTCCACTGAATTTTCCCTAGCACTGCGAACTAGTTACTCTGGCTCTGCGAATAGGGCGTTGTGAACCCTTTGTTCCAGCATGTTTTAAAACCTTCATCTTTTGCATATTTAAAAGATTAGTTTTGAAAGACTGAATTTGCACCCCTATAAAATTTGAAATGTGTGGTTGACCATTTTCTAAAATAGGCTTAAAGTTGCACATGCTATTAATTTTGTTAACATGTTTTTTTATTCTAAGTCAAGACCTGTTTTAACAGAGATTTATCTGTTTCCTCTCGTTCATTATAACTCTCAGTTGCTTTTTATTATCCCTCCTGTTTGAATAATTCCCTATCTCATTCCTAAATGTGTATAGAGTGAATTTTATGAAGCTATGTACAAGGTCAGCCTACTAAAAGTAGTTTGGTCATCAAAACCCTAATTTCATGTATTCCCTTTTTTCACACATCTAGTTGTCATCAATACTTACAAAAAAGCTTTCTTCGGAAGAAATTATGGATAGTCAATAGAATAAGAAGAATCACAAGGGAGGGGATATTGTAAGGACAAATCCCTATGATATGCAACTCCTTGATTTTGAACCTTTGATCAGGGAATCCTTTGAGAGGGTAGGTTGCATTAATTTCTGTCAAAAGATGCAGAGGGAGAATCCAAAGGTGGCCAAAGAATTTGATCTAGGGGATCAAATTTTGCTCAAAATTCAAAGTGCTCAGAATCACTTCAAATCAAACGGGTGCGTAGGCCTCGTTGTCACGAACCCAATGCAACTCATTCGGGTTCAAACAGACGTCGAATGAGTGAGATATCGCATTCTGTTCAAATTGTCAAACAGGCAAAAAAAAAATTGTTGATTGTACAGTCTGTATGGTTGCTGATGTGGCAAGGTCGTACGATGACATGGAAGGGTTGTACGATGATGTGGCAGGGTTGTACGCTGACATGGCAGGGTTGAGTTGGTGGACAGTTGGAAGTTGGATGGTTGAATCATTTCTTGACATGTGGCATATTTGTGGCGAATGGATTGGTGACACATGGCCCAAGCAAGGGCTGCCACATGTCACCTGGGCATTGGTTAAAATTTGTGTAGTCGGCAGGATTCAACCCCGTGACCTCTAGGCAGGGGTATAGCTTTGGGAAGGGCCGCCCAACCGGCGCACCCACCATTGTTTCTTAACATATATATGGTTTAAAATTTATTTGAATTGCATTAAGTTTTGTTTTGGGTGCGGTTCGGGCCGGGGCTAAGCCCCGGCCCCCAGTCACATGTGCTCACCATACGAACACCTGCACGTGCGAATTCAAATCCCCACATGTTTCAAACAAATTAAAATCCCACGCACCTAGACACATGGGCTTTACCATATGACTTGGTTTTAAAACTTAGCCCCTTTTCTTTGCGCGGTCACATGGCCATACGCCCAACAGTTTGGCGGTTAGGGGCTAGGTTCTCTAACCGTCCTACAGTTTGTGCAGTTTTGTGGTTATGCACCCGGGGCTAGGTTTTAGCACAAAAATGAGCGCAGAGGCTAGGTTGAAGACACAGAGGTGCAATTTGGCGATCCAGAGACAGCAAGTTTGAAGGGGAACTTCCAGGAAGCCTATCGTCTTCAATTTTTGGCCAAATCAAGTGCCGAAAAATCTCAACTAAGGGTTTTTGGACGTTCTGAAGCCATTGGAGCCATCTATTTGGCATTTTGAGCATTGTAAAGCACATATTTTAGCACTTTGAGCAAATAATATAAAAGATCCATTAGAAGTTGGACTAGGAGATGTAGCCCAAGAGAGGGGTGAACTCCTTTATCATTTGTTGTG
>ML797363.1:197248-221107 GCA_009831015.1 Picea engelmannii
GCTATTGATGGTCAATATGACATTGATACGGCAGAAAAGTTCATTGAACAAATTCAGTCGATACATCAGATGGTACAAGAACAGTTGGAAAAGAGTCAAGCCAAGTACAAGAAAAGACATGACAAGCATTGTGTTGATCATAGCTTCCAAGTTGGAGATGAAGTTTGACTTTACATTAGTAAGGAGAGGCTTAAAGGAGAAGGTAAAAAACTGAAACCAATTAGATATGGTCCTTTCAAGATTCTTGACAAGATTGGTAACAATGCCTTCTGTTTGGATTTACCTCCTTATATGAAAATGTATGCAGTTGTTAATGTTGAGAATTTGAAATTGTATGAGCCTCCTTTGATTGATGATCAAGGAGAACATGTTCAGATTCCTTCTATAGATGATTTCTCCCCAGAATATCTTACAGAACTGCATGAAGACACAATCCTTGACAGGAGAATGAGAACTTCAAAACAGGGAAATGTGGAATATCTTTGAATTGGTCTTAAAGGCACAAATCCAAGCAAATCCAAGTGGATTGAGGTTGGGAAGGTGAGGGAACTATACCCTCATCTTTAGATAGACTGAAAATAGCCTTTTGGAGGTCCAAAATCTTTCCAATGGGGAGGTGTGATCCAGGGGATCAAATTTTGCTCAAAATTCAAAGTGCTCGGAATCACTCCAAATTGAATGGGTGCATAGGCCTCGTCGTCACAAACCCAACGCAACTCGTTCGAGTTCAAACGGACATCATATGAGTGAGATATCACGTTCTGTTCAAATTGTCAAACAGGCAAAAAAAAATTATTGATTGTACAGTCCGTATGGTTGCTGACGTGGCAGGGTCGTATGATGACATGGAAGGGTTGTACGATGATGTGGCAGGGTCGTACACTGACATGGCAGGGCTGAGTTGGTGGACAGTTGGCATTTGGATGGTCGAATCATTTCTTGACATGTAGCATATTTGTGGCGAATGGATTGGTGACACATGGCCCAAGCAAGGGCTGCCACATGTCACCTGGGCATTGGTTAAAATTTGTGTAGTCGGCAGGACTCAACCCCGTGACCTCCAGTCAGGGGTATAGATTTGGGAAGGGCCGCCCAACCGGCGCGCCCACCATTGTTTCTTAACATATATATGGTTTAAAATTTATTTGAATTGCATTGAGTTTTGTTTTGGGTGTGATCCGGGCCGGGGCTAAGCCCTGGCCCCCAGTCACATGTGCTCACCATATGACCACCCACGAGCGCGTGTTCAAAGCCCCGTGTGTTTCAAACAAATTAAAATCCCACGCACCTGGACACATGGGCTTTACCATATGACTTGGTTTTAAAACTTAGCTCCTGTTCTTTGCGTGGTCACATGGCCATACGCCCAACAGTTTGGCGGTTAGGGGCTAGGTTCCCTAACCGTCCTACAGTTTGTGTGGTTTTGCGGTTATGCGCCCAGTGCTAGATTTTAGCACAAAAATGAGCGCAGAGGCTAGGTTGAAGACACAGAGGTGCAATTTGGCAATCCAGAGACAGCAAGTTTGAAGGGGAACTTCCAGGAAGCCTATCTTCTTCAATTTTTGGCCAAATCAGGTGTCGAAAAAGCCCAGCTAGGGGTTTTTGGACATTCTGAAGCCATTGGAGCCATCTATTTGGAATTTTGAGCATTGTGAAGCACATATTTTAGCACTTTGAGAAAATAATATAAAAGATCCATTGGAAGCTGGACCAGGAGATGTAGCCCAAAAGAGGGGTGAACTCCTTTATCATTTGTTGTGTTATGTGTTTATTGTTCACTGTTATTTGTTGCTTATTATCTGCATCTTGAATGTGTAATTTCTATAAAATTTGTGTTTGCAAATTGATCCTTTTGCAAAAGAACACTTGAATTAAAACTTGCAATTATTTTCAAGAATACAAGCCTTTATCATTTTCAGATCAGAATTTGCATTAAACTTTAATGGGACTAAAACCACAATGGGGATGTTAGAATTTTCGGTTTATAAGCATTCCATATTTGTTGCAACGGACATACCCAACACTGGAGAAAAGTGGTTCAAGGCTATGTCATTAAATTCTTCCTTCTCCAAGGAATTCCTTAAGCCAGAGTATCAGGGGGACAATTTGTCCAAAGGGGTACCTATAAGCCACATGCTTGAACGTTTTTACAAGATGTTGAAGGTTATCCATAGGTATTTCACATGTGAGGGGATTTTTAACATCATATACCAATACCACATTAGGTTGTTGCTACACTTCATAGGGAAAGAAACAATGAACCTCCCTTTTTATCTTTTTAGAAGCATTGTTAAGATGGTTGACAGATTTCAAGCCAAGTATAAGCAAGTAGACACTAGTGACAGTCAATCTAGACTTATGAAAATGTTAGTGATGGAAGAGTTGAGAAAGACAAACACTGATTGGGAAACATTCCTCCATCACAGTTTCAGTTAAATGTTGCCCCCACTCCATAGTCCAAGATACAAATTCCTACTCCTCTTGAGAGGATTGTGTGTTCAGAGGTTAGAAAGAAGAAAAGGGGTGTTATGATTGATAAATATGACAGAGCCAAAAATGAAACAAAATTAGGAGGGCCTTCACAACCTTCACATAGGGAATCTTCACCCATGGAAGATCCCATTCCTATGAAGGTTCCTTCAAGAAAATCCACAGGCCTAAAAGGAAGAAAACTTGTGTTTCCTTCACCCATTTTTGCAGACAAAGTTAATCCTAGGAGGCCTTTTACTAAAGCAAGAGCCAAGAAAAATGTCCTTGTGAAGGATTATGCAACAGAGACTTCAGCTCAGAGGAAAGGTAAATCCAAATATTTTGAGTAGCCCATTGAAATTTTTGATATCACTACTCCTCAGCATGAAAGTAATCCCACTTTCAATAGGCTCAAGAGGCAACTCAATGAAGCAAGGGTTGAAGTTGATAAACTGACAAAAGGAAGATTTAGATTCAAGGGAAAATATTAAGGGGATTATGGGAATGTACCATGAGACTATTGACAAGGCCAGGTTCTTGGCTAAAATATTCTTTCCCCTCCACGGGTAGCTCAGAAATCTCTACAGGGAAAAATAGATATCATCAAGCTCAAATCAAAAAATTAAAGGCAAAATTGTAGCCTTATAAAGAAGAATTGGTCAAGATAAACCTGGACATACTCATCAAGGTTGCTACCAGGAGAAGCTCCAGAATTAAAAAATGAATACATTAAGCCTCCATAACCAACATCAATTTTGGTCAAATTTCTTGTTTTATGCATTTTGCAACTTTTTTATGATGGTTATGTTTTGAAAACCATGATTAGCTATTTTGATGCTTTCTTCTAGTCATATACCAATATTATGAAGTTGTTAAGGCATTTTGGGACACTTGAGATAGTTTTGGGATATTAAAGACCCTAGTAAAATCAAACAAGCCACTACAGGAAAGCACAACACCTGGCGTTGTGAACTAGTTGTTACAAGACAATTTGTAGTGTAGCATTGTGAACTCAGTTTTTGGAGTTTTTGGAGGGAAGAACAATTGCCAGATGTCCAGATGGATGCCCAACAATTTTTTGAAGGTCAGTTGTGAGCTGAGAAGCCACCTGCCTAAATAGAATGCGCTCAAATGGACACATCATCAGCCTTTAAGGAGATGTTGCAAACGTTGCCAACATCATCCTGGAAAATAGCATTTTGTTTTCTTTTTTTTGTACACTTGTAGCCACTCCACCTTTAGGCACATGGATCTTATGAAGGAGTTGTTATTCAAATTGTAAAGTTTTCATCGATAGTCTAGGCTATAAAATGAGCATTGTAAGACTGAAGAGAGGTTCGAATGGTGTGAGAGAGGACTCATATTTTGATATTGTCTATGTAACAGAGAATTTATCATATTGTATAGACCATACCTAAGACACTTTGGATAATGGAAATCAGTCTTGTTTCTTTATCATATTTTTTGTATATTATTTTGATTATAGTCTGATTTAACGATTCATCTGGATGATTGTATCTTTGTTGCAATAAAGGATCTATTTTGATATTGTTTACAAGTATATCAGAGTTTTTCTCTTTGATTTTAAGAAGTTCTTATCTCAGATAGTTTTCTTCATATGTGTATTATTGTTACCTGATGTAGATGATATACATATTACACATTTCTTATCAAGTCTTCCACCTACTTACCTTATCTCTTAAAATATGATCTGAAGTTATTCAAGGCCTTATTTTTTGGTGTATATTGTATGGAGTTATATGTGATTGACATTGTTTCATGAGTTTTTCCATCCATTTTCCACCTTTGTAACATCTCACTCTTGCGCTCACAGAGCAAACTTATTTTTTTAGGACACTTGCTTGCAAGTGATCTGGATTATTATACTATTGGTCATTTGATTATGATTATGAGGCATTATGGATATGATGATATGTTACTTTGTTGTATTGACCTAGACATGTGTTATTGATTGGGTTCTCCTGAGTGTGCAGGACTGTGGACCTCGAGGATGCAGAGGCATCGAAACCCCTTGGACTCTGGATCGAGTCAGGGAGTGGACTATTGGGGTTTGATTGTTGTTGATATGACACATGTACATCGGATTAGATGTTATGATGATTTATTATTATTGCTGACATGATTCATTGTTGATGCAGGATGACGATATCTTGTCGACCTGACTCACATGTGGAGTAGACGGGTCACACACGACAACCAGAGACCTGAGGGAGATGTATTGACAACAACCCTACCACAACCTACTAGCACTCTCATCGTGGCTCGAACTGTAGGTTAACGATTACCTAATTTGAGAATACCCACGATGCCATGAGGGCAGACTACGACAGTCGCTCAAGATGATTCTAAGAGGTGTGCAATAAGGCAGGGGCCTTATTCCTTAGAGGCCCTTAGTCTCCCAAAAGATCACTTAGAGGAGTATTGACTCCAGGGGTTTTTTATTTCTACCAAGTTAGTCAAGAGGCGAGTGGCACCCTTGGAGCACGTAGTGTGTCCTGAAGAGCACGTCGCGCAAGGAAAACAGAAAGAGGTGAGTGACACCCTTGGAGCACGTAGTGCATCCTGAAGGGAACGTCGCGCAAGGAAAATAAAAAGAGGCGAGTGGCACCCTTGGAGCACCTAGTGCGTCCTGAAGGGAACGTCGCATTTTTAACTGGTAAGTGAATTAAACCTAGACGGCCTTAGAAAGAATGATGTGACAAGTAAGATTTAAAAACAAATTTTCCCTAATAAAAATGTCACCCAACCTAGTGAAATTAAAATCTAGGTCTAAGTGACACTTGTGGTAAAAAAATAATAATCATAATTAAACATGTAACGAGAAGGGGGTAAGAAATTCAATTAATTTTTTTAAATCAAATTATATTGGGGGATTAAAATTTTAAAAGGGAAATGATTGTTTTATCTACATATGCTAATTAAATTTTATTAATTAAAAAGAAAAAGGGGTAAAAGGGGGTTTTTCTACACTTGCTAATTTGAGTTTTAGTTAAAAAGGGAAAAGAGGGAAACTTAAAAGAAATAGGAAACTAAGGGAAAAAGGAGAAACATAAAGAAAAAGGGAAACGTAAGAAAAAAGTTGAATGTCTACCTTAGTAAGGAATCTTGCCTTTAAGAAATTTCTAATTATGAACTCAACTAGGAATTTAGTAAAGGCGTAAGTCATTTGAAATGTGTAAGGGAATATTGGGACACCAAGGAGCATTTTTAGGAATGTTTTTTGGTGGGTGAGGGAAATAGGAAAAATTAAATAATTAATGAAATTAATTTCTGGTGCAACTAGGGGGATGGGTGACATGTGTACGGGGGAGTTTTTTTTTTTATTAAAATAATGAAAAAGAAATTAATTGACAATTTAGGAAAGAAATCCCTTAAAACTCTATAAAAAGGATGGAGGAGGAGGAGTATGGATCTAATCTTTATGCGTAACGTTACATTGCAGAATTTTTGTCTTGACTGACTTATCTTGTGGGAGTTGCGATACCCAGCTCAGGTAATGAGTGGTAGCTCGACCTTGCAAGGCGAGCTGGGTGCTAGTTGTTCTCTGGTATAGTGTGTGTGGCCCATTTTCGGCTCGGGGGGTTCAGGGGGAAGAAGAGTACCCCTAGCATTGGCTGGGAGGTACTGGTGAGGTCACATCGGTTGGCAAGCGGAAGCTAGGCGGAGTGCGTGGGACAAAAACTATTGAGCAATCGCGTTTGGCTAAGGTACGTTGGTTTAATTATTACTTGCAATGAATTTAAATTTACCCATGTTCATTCTTTGTGCTTGTTTCAGATTTCATTTCCATGCGTTGTCTTGCACTTGCCTTCCTTCAGTATTGTAATTCCCTTTCTTGTTGTTTTCTGATGGATTTCCTTTGGCGAACCGAACTTCTGATTTCATTGGCTTATCTGTGTGGGTTTTAATGATTATTGTGAAGAGATTGCGCTTTATTTTCTGCCATTATCCCTAGTTCATCAGTCCATGTCTGAGCATTCGACCAGGAGCCGAATCAACGGTCGTCACTTTGGTGTTTAAAGCCCTATATATTCTAATGCCCTGCTTTTTTGTGCATGGATGATGAGCGAAGGATAATTTTTCCCATCTATCTTACTTATCTCTGCACCCTGTTGATTAAAACTTTGATTTTCTCTGTGTTTTAATTGCTGAATCTTGGATAAAACCCTAAGACTTGAATGCCAAATCTCTGCACTTTCTTGTGATTGTTTACTTCTGCGTTTTCTGGTGGTTGATTTCTTATGCATCTCCTTGAAGGATTATCTATGCGTCCTTCCCAACATTTTATCTAGGCATTGACTGATTAAATGTTGAATGTTATATCCTTGTTCTTCCATTGTGAATGAGATCTCTTTGTTTTCGCAAGATGACCTCCGTGTTTTCAAGGTTTACTTCTGCGTTTTTATTTGAATACCTCCCAGTGCTTAACTCTAGGAACACCCTGCTTCTCTCCTTTGATTTCCTGCATTTTCAACTAACTGGTATGCATTATTTCCTTGAAATTTGCGTCCAACTATGTGGAGCAACCTATGTGTTTTCCTAGAGGAATTCACCCAGCTCTTGCATCTTGATTTATCTAAGTTTGGTGTGAAGTTGACTGCGAATTTACCTTGGCGATTTTACGTCTACAACTTTCAACATGATCTCCCCACCTTCGCCATACCACTGCGTTTTCCCACAGTAATTTAACTCTGCTATTTTTCTTTTATTAGACAGCAATAGCAAATCTGGACTGATGTTTATTATGGTTGGTTATTTATTTCATTGACAGTAAATTATAGACATCAATTTATAGACAGTAATTAAAATGCAGTGATTTTATTTATTGCGTGATTGCATTGACATAGATAGATAGCGACTTCATTTGATAGAAATTTATGGACAACATGTATCGATTTCATATATCGTATGGTCAGCGATTTTATATTTACTAGTCAGTGATATCTTAGGAAGGATAGACAGTGTTATCACACATTTATTCTACAGCCATATAATGTCAATAATGTTGGACAACAATCCATCTTTTCTTAGCCCTTTTTAAAATTCTCTTTTAAAATATGTTTCACACCACGATTGGTTGGACAGTAATCCATTTTCTAGCATTTAAATTTCACCCTTAGTATGTATTTACACAGCTATACCTCATTTGTACAGCGATTTGTTAACAATTCGCATTATGTTGGTGTTATTGCGATCTCATCCACGTATCCTATATATATAGCTATTTTATTTATAGAGATGAATTTCAATTTAATATAGCAATTATATATAGCGATTTTTATAGCTATCGTATATTGAGTTTAAATTCATTTTATATAGCGATTAATTATATCGAGTTTAATTTTCAATTTAGTGTAGCAAGTTAATATGGCGAATTTATGCATGTACCTGATGTATATTTTAGTCTATGGATTTATGCATGTGTCTAATATATATTTTAGATTGTGGTTTAGACAGGGACTTGGTGAAGTGTATAGATTGACAGCGAATCCACACCTAGTCTGCGAATTCGTGAATGTCAGCCTCTTGCATGTGAATGACAGTGTTTTTTTATGTGAAGGACAGCGTGGTATTCCTTACTTCTACGATTGTGTTTTTCCTCTATTATTTTATAGATAGTAATTATTTTGGATAACAAATATTATATTATATATCTTGCAATTACACTACACTATCATTTTAACTCAGCAATAACAGGCAGTTACTAGACATCATTATCATACCTTTTAATAGACAACATTATGGATGATAGACAACGAATTAATGATAGACATCAACTGTAATAAGAGACAATGATTTTTAATAATTTTGACAGTGATTTTCATTCAACTTGCTATTTTAGACAAAAAAGAGGGGTTGTATAATGATGGCATCCGCTTGGCATTCACCTTGATAATCATAAATGATGGCAGTCACCTTCATTGTTATTAATTATAATTATAGCATTCACTTTCAGTGTTTCTATGTTCATAAATGATGACATTCTTATGGTGCTAGAATCCCAACAAAATTTGATGATGAACTTTAAGTTGTAATCTATTTTTAACTTGTACCTTGTGACTTGGTTGTATTCACCTTAATTGCACCTTCGATGCTATGTGGTCGAGGCAATCCCCCTTGTCACCTATGGAAATGGAAAGTTACCCTTTGAAAGAATGCATCATTTTAGGTGGTCACTAACCTTGGTTACCTTGTACGTTGATGACTAGCTTAGTATTTAGAGTCGTTGCACCTCTATTAATGGATTTATGTAATGCACCCAAAAAATGCAGTATCAAAGTGACAGTGATAAATGGAATGCATGCACCGAGTTAATGAATGAGGCCTTGCGCCTAATATTAAAGTGATGCTTGTTGAATTGTGGTTTAGTTTTTCTGGCGCAGTCCATGTTGATGATGAGATAGATTAGGAGTTAGATTTCTTGCATGCGCAATTTAGTGTAAGTGATGATAGTCCCTAGATGCCTTGCGCACAGTGAAACTATGATGTAAGGAATGATTTAGAGGCTTTAGACTACTTGCGAGGAAGGGTTATTAAGTTTTGATTGATTGTCAGACCTCATATCTTGCGCAACGAATTAATTGACGATACTCTCGCGCCTCAACCCTAGGCGACAATTAATTTATGTTTGCGTTTAGTTTTCCTTACGCAACTTGTGTGTACAGTCATTCACCTTACGCCTTCACATATGTGTTCAAGTAATGGGTTAGAAACCCTTGCGTGCATCATCAATACACTAACGATTGAGGATTTATCAACTTTTATTGCACTATGAATTTATTTACAATGAGTCTGTAGTAGACTACAGACTTCCAACGCAAAATGGAAAAGTTATGTTATATGATCAGTTATGTGAATGATTCTTCGAGCGCCTTGTTTATTGATGTTTTATTATTTATAATGTAGCTTAAGCAACAAAAAAACAAAAAAGAAAAAGAAAAAAAAAACATTTTTTCTTTTGTGTTGCGTCGCTTGTAGTCGTAACATTTAGGGTTTTCACAACCTTATTATAAACACTTATCTTTTACATTATGATGTTTATTTGGCTTGCACTTACAACAGTCTAAGTGTGACTTCTAGTGCTAACATTTTTGGTGTCATTGTCGGGGAACAGATTGAAGACATTTCCCTAGGTTGTACGACAAGAGAAAATAATGATTTTGATGGTGCACAATAATCAGTAAACAAAAGACTGCATATTGCACCTAGCGAGCCCAAAGCTCAAGTGTGTCTCCCAAAGGTAGAAACACAAGGTTGAATCCACGGTCACCTCTGATTCCACCTGAATATGATCCAGAAAACATTTTAAAGAAGGGAAAAGTTTTTCAAGGAGCTTACTCTTCCAAATCCTCGGGTACTTCTGGAATTTACCTGACTCTTCTTTCCATAAACTTATTGTTTTTTCTCATATTTTTCATTTGCCTATTGCTGAAACTCCTTTAGAGTCTAAACTAGGAGATTTCCCTGTAGAATATTCATGTTTTTCTCCTAAGATGAAAGAAGAAAGTCCACAAAATTTTGATTTTCTTCCATCTCCTGAAGTTGTAAATTGGTTTAGGATTGAGAGCCTGGAATATTTCCCTCTCTCAGGTTCTCCTTCTCCCCATTCTTTCAAATTTTCTGTGACCAAAGAAGAAGGAACCTTAGTTCCTCTTGAGTTTCTGCCATCCCCATCCAAGACCCAACCACTTTTTGTGAAATATGAAACTCCTCCATCTTATACTCTTCCTTTTCCTAAAATACCTGATATACAGATTGCATATTTACCTGTCATATCACGGCCTACTTCTCCTAGAATTCAGAATCCACCTTTCCCTAATCAAATGGTAGGGGATAATCCTCCTCAGAACAAAATGGATGTAATTGTGGCTACTAGGTATGCCCCTCTGGTGCTTCCTTGGCCTATGAATTCTCTCCCACTAGGAGATTACCTAAAGTATATTCCCAAGTTCACGGGAGAAGAGGATATCACTGCAGAAGAACACTTGGTAGCATTTTGTAGCTATGTTGATAATCTGAATATTGAGAATGAGGATGTTTGGATGAGATTTTCTATACAAAGTCTTGATGGTGAAACCAAAAAATGGTTTAGTATTTTAGCCTCTGGATCAATTGTTGGGATTGAATCCCTAGATGATTCCTTTTTAAGGCATTGGGGTGACAAGAAAGGCTTGTTATATTATATCACTGAATTTTGGGCTCTCAAAAGAAAAGAAGGTGAATCAGTATCAGACTTTTCAAAGAGGTTTAAAAAAATGTATAATAAAATCCTTATTGAAATCAAGCCTACTGAAACCTTTGCCAAAATAACCTATACTAGTTTCTTTGACCCTGAGTTTAGTCTTTTGTTGAGAGAGAGAGAAGGTCTACTTCACTAGCCCATATGCAAGATGTTGCTTTAGAAGTGGAATCAAACATATTGGTAGTAGATAAATTAAGAGGCAAGTCTGATAGGGATAGGAGGAAACAAAAAGAAGAAGCTTCCACTTCTTATGCTTTAGGAATTAACCCCCAGGATTATGAATTGACTTAGTTAGTCAAGTCCCTTTCTGTAGAAATGGAAAAACTAAAACTTGAGGGGAGACAAGAAAATAGAAACACACAAGATTTTGGAAATAGAAACAATTTCAGAAGATAAAACAATGCGCCTCAAATTCTTCAAAGAGATCATAGGAATAAAGAAGATCAGAAGGTTTAGACCCCTCTTCAAAACAATATGGTTGATGATGAAGAAGGAGAAAATGAGGAAGCAGAACAAGAAATTCATTGTCTAGGAGACACATCTACTTCCCCTCATCTAAATCAATCTTCTTATGAAGAGTCTCTAATGAACAGTAAGCTTAATGAGTTAAGTAAGGGAGAGAAAACAAATGAGAATCAAAACAAGTACAATTTGAGGTCAAAACAAAAAGAGGGAAAGCCTAGTACATCAAATCAGCCCAAAAATCAGAAACTTCTACTAAAACAGTGGTTGCACCAAAGAAAGGAAATGAAGAAAAAAATAATTAGCCTGTGATTAAATCCCATGTTCAAGAAATCAAAGAAATTATGAAATCCCCATCTTCTTTTAACTTTGAGAATGAAATCCAGAAGATTAAAATTCCAGTCCCATTTCTAGAGTTGATAAAGAATGAAGATTTCAAGAAGTCCATTTCTAAAATGTTGCAGCCTAAATTTTCATCTCATTCAACAGATTCAATAAATTTGCAAGATGAAAAACCCGTAGTTATATTGGGGCCCTTAGTAGAAGATAGAGATGACTCATCTCCTCCTCTTTACACCTCATTGAATGTACATGGTAAAAGCTTGCACAATTTCTTGATGGACTTAGGTGCATCCCATAACTTAATGCCTAAGTTTTTCGTGGATGAACTGGGTCTAGAAATCACCAAATCATATCATGATCTATATTCCTTTGACTCAAGAAAGATAAAATGGCTTTGCGTGATTAAATATTTGGTTGTTACTTTCTTTCAACTGCCCATGAAGAGTATAGTCATGGATATTGTAGTTTCATATGTTCCCCCCAAGTTTGGGATGTGATTTTCCATATCACGGATTAAAAGGTTGGGAGGCACATTGCAGATGGATCTCTCTTATGCCACTATACCCTTATTTGGGGGTGAACACAAAAATTTTTATAGAGAAGCACATGTGTCTTATATTATTAGTAATGAAGGTAATCCCACAAACCATCCTATTTATGTTATTGACACTGATTTGGGATCTAGCATTCTACAGCTTACTAATCTTCCTCGGACACCACTGGAAATTAGAAAGAAATCACCAACAACATGTGAAACAGTCCAACAAGGTGCTCAAACTTGGAAAAATTATTTTGATGGGGCTTCTTCTAAAGATAGTTTTGGTGCTGGAGTTTTTTTTATTGATCCCTCTCAAGAAGTCATAAATTTCTCTTTCAAATTGGAGTTTGAAACCACAAACAACATTGCAGAATATGAGGCCCTAGTTTTGGGGTTGAGGGATGTTAAAGGTATGAAAACTGAAGAATTATCAGTTTTTGGAGATACAGAGTTGATTGTGCATCAGGTCAGAAATATATATCAAACAAAGAAACCAAGATTGAGAACTTATAGGAATGGGGTATGGGATCTTATTGACAATTTCTTCCTAGCTTTCAACATATCCTTTGCTCCTAGAGAAGAGAATACATTGGTTGATTCTCTCGGTGCTTCTGCTAGTAACTTTAAATTCCCATTACCTCCTAAACTAAAGTATGATGTTGAGGTAAAGTATACGCCTTCTATACCTAACAATGTCAAACATTGGAAGGTTTTTGAATATGATCTTGAAATAAAGAGATTTCTGGAAACAGTAGAGGAATTTTCTTCTCTTCACATTGATCAAGACCCAGATGATGAAAATAGTCTTCATGTTGATAAATTCTTGAACAAGATTGTAGACCAAAAGATTGTCCAGTTGCCTAGCAATCATATTCCCAAGGGATTAGTTCCCTTGGAAATATTATTTGATAATAATGATGTGGTTGTGAAAGTGAGAGGTTCAAATGAATATGTTGATCTGACAGAGTGAAATATAGGTACTGATGAAGATCCCAAGTATGTCAAGATGTCTAGTAGACTGTCATAAAAAAAAAAGAACTGAGTATATCAAATTGTTAAAGGAATTTACTTATGTATTTTCTTGGAAGTATGAGGATTTGCAAACTTATGATACAAGAATTATCGAGCATAAAATACCCTTAAAGGATGACACCAAACCATTCAAACAGAAACTAAGGCAAATCAATCATATGTTGTTGCCCATCATGGAGAAGGAGGTCAAAAAATTGCTTGATGCTCAAATCATTATACCTTTGAGGTATTCTGAGTGGATAGCTAATCTCGTCCCTGTTAGGAAAAATAATGGAGAAATCAAACTTTGTGTTGATTTCAGAAATTTAAACAGATGTTCTAGGAAAGATAATTACACCTTGTCTAAGATGGAGCATATTTTGCAAAGGGTGACAATCTCAGCTCAGATGTACATCATTGATGGTTTTTTAGGATACAATCAAATATTTGTTTTACCTGAATACAAGGAGAAGACAACATTCATCACTCTTTGGGGTACATTCATGTATGCCAAGATTCCCTTTGGTCTCATGAATGCAGGGGAAAATTTCCAGTGTGTAATGGATATTGATTTTATTGGAAAAAAGGATAAGTTTGTGGTGATCCACTTGGATGATATGACAGTGTTTTCGAACTGATCAAGAATATTACTAACTTTTGGAGAAGGTGTTCTTGAAATGCAGAAAATATGGATTGTCACTTAATCCCAAGAAGTCCTTTTTTTCTATGAAGGAAGGTAAGTTGTTGGGACATATTGTCTCAGCTGAAGGGGAAAAAATTGACCCAAGTATAGTAGAGGCTATTAAGACTTTGTCTCTCCCTAGGTCCAAGAAAGAGGTTCAGTCCTTCCTGGGTAAGATAAACTTCTTGAGAAGATTCATATCCAATTTTGTTGAGTTGGTCAAATTTATCACATCCATGTTGAGAAAGGGGAATGAGGTAAAATGGACACTTGAAGCTAGGAGTTATTTTGATCAAGTTGAACAAGAACTGATTGAGGCACCTGTTCTAATCAGTCCTGATTATTCAAAAGATTTTTTTATATTTTCTTTTTCCTTCAATGATACACTAGTTGGTGTCCTCCTTCGGAAAAACTAAAATGGAATGGAGTAGCCTATTTATTTTTTCAGCAGAGATGATGAAGTCACATATGACATCATGGAAAAGAAATCTTATGCTTTGGTCAAAGACCTCAAAACTTACAGAGTATATTTTCTACATTCCAAAATTATTTCTTATGTCCCTTCAAGCTCTATAAAAGAAATTTTGATTCATCCTTACATAGATGGAAAAAGGATTAAATGGATTGCTAAAATTTTGGAGTTTGATCTTCAGATGAAACCTACCAAGATGGTGAAAGGACAAGGTTTAGCTAGATTATTAGCTGAATCAAATTGTAAGGCACTTGGTGTTAATTTCATGAATGCTAATTCTGAAAATCAGGAAACTAATATTCCTAGCAGCAGCTCACATATCATCCCAAAGTTGACAGAGTGTTGTTGGTACAAGTACCTCATCCATTTATTGCAAACATTGGAAGCTCCTACTGGACTTGAGAAGACTAAGGTGAGGGATTTAAAGCTTAAAGAAATCAGATATTGCATTGTTGATCATGTTCTGTATTGGAAAGATCTTGTAGAGGTTCTTTTGATATGCTTGGATCCAGAAGAGGCAAAACAAACCATGACTGATTTTCATGATAGACTATGTGGAGGTCACCATTTTTGGAGGACTACAACGTACAAAATACTTAGAGTTGGGTACTTCTAGCCTACTTTATTCACTGATGTATGTGCAAAGATCAGATCATGTGATAAATGTCAAAAATTCTCAGGCAAGCATCAACTAAAATCTTTGCCTTTGAATCCCCTAGTGGTATATGGTCCTTTCCATCAATGGGGATTAGAATTCATTGGAGAAATCCATCCAGCTTCAAGTGGTCAGCATCGTTGGATTATGACTGTTACTGATTATTTCACCAAGTGGATAGAAGCCATTCCACAAGAAATGCAACACATAAAGTAGTCATTGGCTTCCTGGAAGACATTATGTCAAGGTTTGGTTGTCCTAACAAGATTGTTACTGATAATTATGTAGATTTTAAAGTTGATCCTCTGGTCAAATTTTTTGAAAAGTTTGGGATTAAACTTATTCACTCTACCCCATACTACCCTCAAGGTAATGGTTTAGCAAAATCCTCCAAAAAGATCCTAGTGAAGATCATCATAAAGTTGTTGGAGGATAACAAAAAGTCATGGGATTCAAAGATGAAGTTTTCTCTATGCGAAAATAGAGTAACTACCAAGAGATCAATTGGCACTACTCCATTTGAGTTTTTCTATGGGAATGAAGTTGTTTTTCCTACTCAACTAACCATACCTGTGGAAAATTTTCTTCAAGATCAACAAGGAGAACCAGATGATATTATTAGGAGGATGCATCAGCTAGTGGAAGTACATCAAACCAGGGAGCAACTCTTTGATAAAGCACAAAGTCATCAACAGAAAATCAAAGAAGCTTTTGACAAAAAGGTAAAGAAGGAAGATTTCCAGCTGGGAGACCTGGTGCTCAAATGGGATGCAAAAAGGAAAGACAAGGGTAAACATGGTAAATTCGAAGCCTTGTGGATTGGTCCTTTCAAGATTTCTTAATTTTTGCAAACTAACACTTTCAAATTGCAGAGCTTGGAAAATACGAAATTTTCTAGTGGCCCGGCCAATGGGCATTTTCCGAAGAAATACTTTTCCTAAATCCATGAGTGGCTTCCTTTCATTGTAAATATCATTTTTTAGTTTATTTTATTTGATTTCAGTAATGACTCCTAGCCCATGGGTAAGGCATTGGAACTGCATGTTCTTGGCAGCTCACAAGGAGCATGCCATCCCTTGTGGAGCCAGATGTTAACACATAGAATTGTAGGGGTCAAAAAATCATTTTAGTTTTATTTTTTGAGTCATAGGTTAACTAAGTCATAAGTTTTTATGGTCATCACTTAAAGTTTTGACTGGAATAAGCTTAAGTTTGTCTAGCCTTGGTCTAGAGTCTTTGGGTTATGTAATTTGTTATCATGAAAAGGTAAATAAACCCCATGAGTCCCATATTTGATTTTTACATCATTACCTTGACATGTCACACCTCCAAGTTGTACACAAGGTTCTCCTTGTCACCATATATATGTTTAAATGTCAAGTCAAAGTCAGGTGTATGTGCTTCCAACTCATTAGGAGAGTTCGTAGTGTACTCTAAGTACCTCATGCATTCATTTTTCATCATTGAAATTAAAGGATCATGTCAAAGAGGATTTCCTTATTTTCAAAGCCTACATTTAACCACTTTTTAGGGATTATGTCATAGATCTCATAGCAGTTCCCTCGAAGTGTGAAATATGTGTTTGAATTTGGCGGTGTGAATCTAGCACTACAGACAAGCATTGTGAACTGGCGTTGTGGACTGGCTGAAGAGGAGCATTGGAGGTTGGATAGCTTGCAAACAATTGTGTTCAAATCCATAGACATATGCATCAATCCCAGGTCTACCAGGTACTCCATGAGGGTTTTCATGTTGTTTAAAGGTTGAGAGAAGGTTTTTGTTGGTTTATCTATCGGTGCTACGAACTGTCAAATTCTTTTGATGTCATCTTTCAAATTCATCTTGATGATGTTTTGAACCTTTCCCACCAAACTAGGATGCCTTGTGACCTTATTCATCTTTCCCACTGCTCATAATTTACCTATTCCATTGAATTTTCCCCAGCGCTGCAAACTGGTTACTCTAGCGCTGCGAAAAAGGCGTTGTGAACCCTCTATTCCATCATGTTTTAAAAACTTCATCTTCTACATATTTAAAAGCTAAGTTTTGAAAGAGTGAATCTGCACCCATATCAAATTTTAAATGTGTGGTTGATCATTTTCTAAAACATTCTTAAATTTGCACACGCTATTAATGTTGTTAACCTATTTTTTATTCTGATTCAAGACCTGTTTTAATCGAGATTTATATTTTCCCTCCCATTCGTTATAACTCTCAGTTTCTTTTCTGTATCCCTCATATTCGAATAATTACCTATCTCATTCCTAAATTTGTATAGAGTGAGGTGTATGAATTTTTGTACAAGGTCAACCTAATTTTCTCATCAAGCTCAAATCAGAAAATTAAAGGCAGAACTACAGTATTTTAAAGAAGAATTGGCCAAGAGAAACCTGGACATACTAGCCAAGGTTTCTACCAAGCAAAGCTCCAGAATTAAAAAATGAAGACATTAAGCCTCCATAACCAGCATCAATTTTGATCAAATTTCATGTTTTATGCATTTTACAACTTTTTTATGATGGTTGTGTTTTGTAAACCATGATTAGCTATTTTGATGTTTTCTTCTAGTCATATACCAAGATTATGAATTTGTTACAGCATATTGGGACACTTGAGATAGTTTTGGGATATTAAAAACCTTGATAAAATCAAACAAGACACTACAGGAAAGTTCGGAACACCTAGCGCGAAGAACTGGTTGTTACAGGACATTTTGCAGTGCAACACTGTGAACTAATTTTTTGGAGTTTTTGGAGGGAAGAGAAACTATCATATGTCAATATGGATGCACACCAAATTTTTGAAGGTCAGTTGTGAGCTGAGAGGCCACCTGCCTAAAGAGTGTGCTCTCAAATGGACACATCATTAACCTTTAAGAAGATGTTGCAAATGTTGCCAACATCATCTTGGAAAGTAGCATTATGTTTTCTTTATGTTGTACACCTCTAGCCACACCACCTTTAGGCATAGGGATCCTATGAAGGATTTGTTATTCGAATTGTAAAGTTGTCAATGATAGCTTAGGATATAAAATGAGCATTGTAAGACTGAAGAGAGGTTCGAATGGTGTGAGAGAGGACTCATATTTTGATAGTGTCTGTGTAACAAAGAGTTTCTCATATTGTATAGACCAAACCTAAGACACTTTGGATAATGGAAATCATTTTTGTTTCTTTATCATATTTTTTCTATCTTATTATGATTACAGTGTGATTGAATGATTCATCTGGATGACTGTATCTTTGTTGCAACAAAGCATCTATTGTGATATTGTTTACAAGTATATCAGAGTTTTTCTCTTTGATTTTAAGAAGTTATTATCTCATAGATTTTTCTTCATATGTGTCTTATTGTTACCTAATGTAGCTGATATACATATTACACATTTATTATCAAGTCTTCCACCTACTTACCTTATCTCTTAAAATATGATCTAAAGTTATTCAAGGCCTTATTTGATGGTGTATACTGTATAGAGTTATCTGTGATTGACATTTTTTCCTGAGTTTTTCCATCCATTTTCCACCTTATTATAAACACTTATATTTTACATTCTGAGGGATATTGGGCTTGCACTTACAGTAGTCTAAGTGTGACTTCTAGTGCTAACACCTTCATGGGATATTGCAAATGTTCCAATGAAAGGATTATGTGCATAAATAATCACAATTTTGTTTGGTTGATTGAAAGTTTAGGTAAATTGCAAGTATCCTATGGTTTTGGATATGGCAATGTCTGTAAGCCTGTAAGGAAGACCAATTCCTAAAACTACAAGAGCCAAACATTATGAAAAGGAATCTCGTGCTTGGGAAATTTGATTATCTTTATGAAATGGATTCAATATTAATAAATGGAATTATTATGATGATGTATCATGGTAACTGTATCCATATGATACAGGACAATTGATGGCTATTGAAATTGGAAATCTTGGGAAGAAGGCTATTTTTATGACACTGGGACCCTGTGATTGCTACAATTTATTGGCTACAAACTACTAGTAGAGGTATGGTAGTAATTTGGAGCTCTCCTTGCATGTGAAAACCTTGGAAAATGATAGATTGGCCAAGGGACTATGTAGCAATGAAGGGGATGATTAAGCTTATAGGGTGAGTGTGGTAGGGAAGAGGAAACTTAAGAATTCATATGCCATGGTAGCTAGAATCATGAGGGTGTGTCTAGAAGGACAGTGAACTGAATTATTTCCTATAGCATCTTTGTGAAACAGAGCGACAACCATGCACATAAGTATTGAATTATGATTACAAACTTAATTTTGAATACTTGATTACATTTTGGACTTGAGAAATCATGTGGATAAGATAATTGTTGCATAATAACAGTTGTAACATGTATATTATCTTGATGGATTTTATAGTAACAACTAAAGAATAAAAACATGAATTGAGTTCCTCAAAAGAAGAGCACCAAAACAAAGAAAAGCTCAAGAAAAATGGCACAATATAAGTAAATTCAAGTGGACTTGTTGCAGCTTGGAATAAGCAAAGTGGAGCTGGAATATGGGACTTGGGAGGAAGCACCCATAGTTATTTGGAAATTTGGAGATTCCATTATTGCAGTTGGATTTCTTGGAGCCACAACTCTGAGACTTCCTTGTTGTTCTGTGTTGGATCCATTAAAGGGAAGTGGAACATCCTAAGGGATTGTGGAGAAGAGAAAGGGATAAATTTCCTTGGGTTGTTTAGACAGAGGAGAATGAGAGATTGTTGGTTGGAATTGTTTCATAAATTGATAAATTGTGAATCTATTGCATCTAAAGTTCCTAGAGCTGCAAATCTGAGACTTCCTAGTTGGTATGTACTAGAGCCCTAGAAGCATTGGAGATTGTCTAAGGAAATGTGATGCAAAGAGGGAAATATCATCCCTTGTGTTGTGCAAGCTAAGGGGAATGAGAGATTGTTGGATGGAATTGTTGCAAGAGTTATTGAACTTTGAAATCATCAAGTATTTGATGAAAAAGGTCTACATGTGTATGTACACTTGTATGGTGATGTGAAAAAATAAGGGGCGGGGGATTATAACATCCCCATTTTGAATCCCCGTGAATTATAATGTAATTGTAAATATGTAATTTAGGCTAGTGAACCAGTATGTTTTAGGCCAAAGAGACTGTATTGATTAAATGCTAAAGAGCCTAGTGTTGCAATTGTACATATGTTGATTAATAAATATACATCATTGGTTGTGATACAAGAGAGGTGAAAATGTTTGGGGATTATGATTCCACAATAAAGGGGGCTAAAGGGGGTCCAAGGGTAATTTCATGTTCCTAATAAACCCAAACCATTTTATTATTAATGTTTACTTCATTTGACTTGTTAAAATCATCATTGAATATGTGTAAGAGGTTGGTGGGAAAATTAATCTCACCAATTTATGATAGCATGAGTTGAGTACAACCACTTCTTGGGAAATGTGAGAGTCAAATATTACATGAGAGAAAATAAAATTCAAGTAGGTATTGGCGATAGCTGTTATAGAAAGATTTGCCTCACCATTGCTATCTTGCACAGAGTTCCTTTTTCCATTTCCCTATGCAGACTTATCATCCCTTTTTGATGAATCCAGAGCTAAAAATATACATTTTTCCACATATACACTCCCTATCAGTTATACAAGATGCATATACGCTTGTTTCTCCACTACAGCTCACGTATATCGGGATTTGTGCCAAAAAATACAAAATGAGGTTGGGTTTCCATGTCACAACAGAAGATATCTGATCCTTGGCCTTCCATATACTAGAAACGTTCTGACTCGGCCCTTCAGTTGCATTCTAAAGGCTATAAGAGCACAATTTCGAGCTATGGAAAAGAGGAGAAAGCATTCAAATTTGAGAGAAAAGTTACTCTGGAGAAATTACTTCATATTAAGTCTGCATCCCTTTGTCCCTCAAGTCTGAACACAGTGTTCAGCCCCCAATCTCTTTCCCTATTGTTGAGAGGACCTAATTTCCTCTTTCCTATGAGCTTGCCTTTGGTGGAGGATTGAAGTGGTGGAGACCCAGTTGGAAGGAAATTGGTTTCTTGGTTTCAAACTGTGCTGACATGAAAGTATGTAATGTTGTCACTTCTGCTGATCAATTATTAATAGAAATACTCCTTTCTCATCCTATTGGTATCTTGCAAATATATGATTATTATCCATGTGCATGTTTGTAATGTTTATCAATGGATTATGCTATCTGATGGGATAACCCCTTTTATATTATCACTATGTACTTTCTCTGATTGTTTGTCGAGAACTTCTTGCAGGTATAAAGTTTTGGGTTAAAGTGCTCAACGGTGGAACATCATCAAACATTGGAATGAGGTAGGCCTCTTCCTTGTATTGCACATTAGTTTATATAGCATATGTTGGAATTGATTTGATTTCTGCAGTCATACCTGTCTGTTGTGGTTTACCCTTGTCCATAGAGATTTTTTCCCTTGTAACAGAAATGGCGACTCTAGTGGGGAAAGATATTCCTTCTAAGGGTTGAAGTATTTTTTCTTCTTACATTGCTCTTTTTCCTTTGTATTTCTTGTCGTATCACTGCTTGACAGATTTTTTTCACTCTAAGTCTGAGTTTTCAACCTTTTTCCCTTGCCTGGCCTTTGTTTTAAAGTATATACGCCCTTTTTTCCTTGAGATTCATGTATACACGCTTGTTGTCTCACTGCAAGAAGCGTATATACGCTTTGTTCTACTGAACAGACGCGTATACCACTTCCCCTTGCTTGTTTTCTTGGTTTAGTGATTGTTGGGTGAGATTTGAAAATTGTTGAGCCTTCTTAGGTCTCTATAGTGTCTGTTGAGATTATCTGGGATGACAGGAAACTTGTTGGAGTTGAATTTTTGGGCGGAGTCTTTCTCTTTGTTTTCCATTTTTTATTTGTCCTTGTTATCTAGGTTGCTTGCTTGGTTGCTTGGTATTCTACTCGAGTTATTGCTTTTATACACAGTAAAATTTATATATCAGGTTTCTCATCAGTCCATGCATTTTCTTTTAGTATATTGAAAATACAAAAAAAATAGGCATTTTTCATTGGTTGGAATTTCTGTCTTGGAATCTTTATCATTAGCAGAGCACATTTAGTGAAAGGTTGCATTTTTCTTCTGAATTGCAGAGTTGAAATCGAAGACTGCATTGTTCTTATTTAGCATATCATTCATTGAAAATTTAAAGATAGACTTTGCATTATATCAGTATTTATTTTCTTGCAGAGTCATAACACCATGAGTTTCACTTCCATACCTTTTTGAGTAACCACAGCCAATAAAATTTGTGCTTTAAACTAAAATTGATTAGTCACGATTTTATTTTTTAGGGTGCACAAACTAGCCTAGGATTTAGTGAATTGGAATAGCATCTTGTGAGTAAACTTGTCCAAGGCAATTAAATCAACATATGTGTCTGAGACAGGGAGTTGAGAAGTCCACTGTATAATTGGTAATATCAGGAGGCTCCGCTCACACCAGAGTTAATCACGAGGTCATGCGAAGTTAGTTGAAGGGATAACCCCTGGATACTCACCTAGCGTCAGAGATATTTCTGTGGATTTATTCGTATTTGGGGATCTTTCTAGTACCCATACCTCTGTGATATGCGGTGCTTTCAAGGTTTCAGGATTTGTTACCCTGCCCATACGGTGATCCAGACTTACGACTGCTCACATGTGCATCGATTATACAGTGGTTTATTAGTTGCTTGACTTAGGTATCTCATAGGTTACTTGCAGGGGTTATTCTTCTTGTATCCTGAGTCAGATAGGGGTCGGACAGCACACAGCCTTTATGGAGGATTACCTCTCTGAGGGGATCTGACCAACTGGTTGTTAAGCCTACGAGGGCCCTTATAACTGATTTTGTTACCTCCAAACTTTAGCAAGGAGTCTCAGGTCCCTCTTGGATGATACATGCCTTCTTTAGTGAGGGAGGCCACTCAGCCACTTTACCCCGTTTGCATGCATATTGGTCGTTTGACTTTTTGGTATGCTCTTTGACTACTAGTTGGCCTTAGGATATATTTTTATTCGTTGGAGAGTCATAAGTCATCGTGGAGTTGGACCAGCTTCCTCACAGGTCCCGTTGGTTGTTACAGTTACCACCGGTTTTCGAGTTCTTGCCTTCTTAAATGCGTAGAGTTATCAGTAGTGGTACACACACATCCACTTTTCAGACTTGTGGTTCCACAAGGATGAGTACCAAGTCTAGTCTTCAGAACAATGGGAGTTCTTCGACTCCCAATCCTACTATAGTTAATGTCACCCCTTCGACACCTATAGTCTCTACAGTTGCAGTGTTGCTGGCTTATACCGGTACTATGGCTTGGCCTATATTTAATGCTTCCTCTCTTGCATCAAACCCTTTTGGGGGTTTTGGTCACTCACTGAGTTACAATTTTCATACCATCCTTATGGATTCTAGTCCATTTTCTTATGGTATGCCTAACTTCACTTCACATTTTTCAACTGCCATCCCAGCTGCTGGCCCTAACACTAGCTTTGGACTTGGGGGCACTACACATCCTTACACTCCTTTCCCGTTTGGTGGTTCTCATATACCCCAAGAGAATCCTAATGTGGGAAGTGTCCCTATTCTTAACCCCGGGTGTTATCACTGAAATTTCGTCCGCACAGGGCGACAAGAACTCCGCATCATCAGCACAGAAAAACAGGCATTCATGGCACAAGGATTAATTCCACAGCACAGCAAAAGGGCCAAAACTATACAAAAATGGCTAAAAAATTAAAACGCGCAGTATACCCACTAAAAACGAGCGCGCGCGCGCAATATCTTCGTATATTGGGCGCATATGAGCGGCTGTGGGGTACAAAACCCGCGCGCCTGCCAAACGGCGCATTTATGAAGCTGGTCGGCCTCCCAACCACTAATGGATCGGCTCCCAAGTCGATTTGACATCAAATCCGAGCTCAATCTGCGTGGGGAGGCTGGTCAAAGA
>ML797363.1:233230-274455 GCA_009831015.1 Picea engelmannii
TTTAGTTTTTGTTTAATTCTTGTTAATAGCTTAGTTGTTTTCTTTCTAACCTTTTACATTACAGCTGTCATGACTAGCAGAGCCCAACTAGGCATGTAAGCACTCACTTTTTGCTCACACATCGATGAAAAGAGTGCAAACACCGGGTCTAACCCTTCTACAACTGGATGGAACAACCCAGCTGGCGGAGAAGTTTCGCCCTATATCCCTATCCCCTCGGTGTCGATTCCGACCAATACTTTTGGCATGACGAATAATCTTCAATCCTCTAGGTTCCCACCTAGAGGAGGTTAGTCTTACAATTTGGGCACTCCCCAACCTAGATCTAATCCAGTTGGGGGCAATTTTAACAACCCTCAGCTTGGATCTAATCCAACTGGGGGCAACTTTCATAACCCTTATCAAAACATTCCTGCTGGAATGATGCCCAATCCTTCTTTTACGAATCAACCCGGAGGAGGGTATTTTAATCTTGGACAAGGTTTTGGTCCTTACCATAATCCTAGATAGAATGCAGTTCCTAACCCACAATCTTTCGCGGGAGGATGGGGCCAAGTGTCGCAACCTCGTATTCCCTTTCTGGCCACACTTAATTTGCCAAATTTGTCTAAACTAATGAACGACCCAGTGAGTCATGATCCCGCATGGCCCCCTGTCCCTACCAAACTTCCATCAGACATTCCAAAGTTTGAGGGTAAGAATGGCGAGGACCCTGGTGACCACGTCACTACTTTTCACCTTTGGTGCTCATTGAATTCTCTGAATCATGATTCTATTAGATTTCGATTGTTTCAGTGCACTCTCATTGGAGTTGCGTCGCAATGGTACATTGAGCTACCTAGGGGGACATATGGGTCTTTTCATCAGTTGGTACTAGCCTTTCTCAACCAATTTCAAATGCCCATTCGTTATGATGTTGGCCCTGAAATTTTGTCGACTTTAAGCCAGGGTACCGACAGTCACATCTTGGACCATATCCAAGAATGGCATGGGCGAAGGCGATTGGTTAAGACTCCTATACCCCCAGCCTTTCTTCTAGAATGGTTCCTAAAGTCTTTACACACTCCTATTTCAAAGGACGTTGCTACTTTCGAGGTATTCAGTGAGGAAGAAGCTATCTTTAGAGACCAGCAACTTGATTTGATATATTCTCAGTCTAGGATGTTATACCACCTTCTTCCAGACGCACCGCGAACAAATCACGATCCTAGAAAAACTCTTGGACCTCATGTCGATGGCATTGTAGGGTCCACCAATGTAAAATCCACATAATCAGAAATGAAGTCTGCTGGAGGGTCAGCTTCGTCTGGATCCTCCAAACCCACCTTATCGGTGGATGTACATTTCATGCAATCGTCGAAGATCCCAAATGGTGACCAGCAACCTAACGGGAATAAAAGGAAAGCTCGAAATAATCGTAAGGGTGGGAAGAATAATAGTAAACCCAAGGACAAATATAATAATGGGAAATAGAATGATAATGCTGGAGAGGGAAAGAAAGAGAAACGTAAGGTGAAGTTTCCTTGTAAACTTTGTACCGATGACCACCTTACACACTTATGCCCCAAACTTGTGGAGGCTGCGAGGATTTTAAATCTACCACATGTCGTGCTGACGAACCCATTCCCACACAATCATCACTTAGCCTCGATCTCTTCGAACGTAGGAAATGCGTCCGGTGGAAGTCAAAACCCACCGTCGCAAGATGGCAATCATGTTTGCATCAATATGGTCGATGCGAAAATTGATATAGCCACCCGCTCTCGATATTATATCTCTTCAAAATCTAGTACCAGCCTAGAAACTCCTCCTCCACCCCCGGAGACAAACTTATAGATCAAGAAACCAGAGCCACCGCCTCATATTTCAAAATGAGTAATCAAGTGCTCTACCCACAACCCTAATGCTAGAGCCACCCAGAACTACTCTATTTTTTACGATCTGGGCCAAACCCCTTGTGCGATGTCGGCTTTGGAGGTACTCCAGATGTATCCATCAAATAGGAATGCCTTATTCTCTGCCTTAGGAGCTCTAGAACCTTTTGGCTCGAAAGTTATCAAGTTCTATGTCACGAACGTGAAGCCTCGCTTACCCTACCATGTGGCTTTTCAAATCCACATGGAGTATTCCAAGTATACTATCAAACGAGCGGTGGTTGATGTAGGTGTTGCCACTTGCGTGATGTCCCTGGTCTGTTGGAAATCTATCGGTTCTCCGACCCTTTCCAAGTCGTCAAACATGTTGACTGCATTTGATGGTCATTCCTTCCGCCCTCATGGTATTCTCCCCGCATTTCCGGTCTAGTTAGGTGGGAAGACAGTAGAGGTGGAAGTAGAGGTAGTTGATGCACCTCTCGATTATAACTTGTTACTAGGTCACAATTGGACCTATGCTATGGTCGGTGTCGTATCGTTCATTTTCCGTGTACTTTGTTTTCTTCATCAAGGGGATATCATGACGATCGACCAGTTATCCTTTGGGTACTCTATTCCTAATGCATATGTTGGACCGTCGATCCTTGTGATCGACAATTCTCAGCCAGCAACTGAGAATATTGATATCGAAATGTATTCTTCCCTCATGGGTACTTTTGACTTCTCGACACCAATTCATCATGTTTACGCCATGTCTAGTAGGTCTGCTTCAACCGGAAGGTCCATACCTTTCCGCACTTCCTATTTTAGTGATCCATGGACCCTACCTTCTTTGACTTCATCGGGTGAAGGAAAGCTACACGCTGGCATGGCTATGCCACTATCGACAGCAGAGATTGTGTATCAAGCCATTCTTGACTCCTCTGTCGATCCTGATCCTGTTACCTCCCGGACGGACGAGGAGGATCTCGTTCTTAGGCCTGTATGGGCCACCTCGTTATCTTGTTCACATGATTTCTTAGATGAGACTTTGCCTTCGTACGAATCCATCCTCGAAGCCATGAATGGTTTCGAGAGACCTTGGGATGACATGCATCATCGATCTTATTTTATCCCGAGTCTTGAAAGAATCGAGCAAGATGATTTTCAATCTACCTTGAGTGAGATAGTCGGTCATGCCGTAGTTCCACTTGATATGCACAGCATTTATGTCGAAGGAAATATGGAGAATATTTCTCCTACCATCCCGATCAATATCTCTCGTACCCCTAGCAAGATTGAGAACGTAAATATAGGTGTGGATTGTTCGCCAGAAGAGATTTTGATCTACACCAACCTCTTCAAAGAATTTCGAGATGTATTTTATTGGTCATATGAGGAGATGCCAAGGATCGACCCTCATATCGTCGAACATGAGATTAGGATTTATCTGGATGCTAAACTTGTTCGACAACGTCTTAGAGTTGTTAATCCTAGGAAGGCCCCCGCTATTAAGGCATAGGTGGAGAAGCTACTTAATGTTGGTTTCATCTACCCGGTTCCCTTGACTGAATGGGTATCCAACCTCGTTCTTTTGAATAAAAAGAAAGGAACCATTTGTGTGTGTATGGACTTTCATGACCTAAAAAATGCTTGTCCTAAAGATAACTTTCCCAAGTCGTTCATTAATCAGATTCTCGATGAGTGTGCAGGAAGCGAAATATTTTCCTTTATGGACGGATTTTCAGGATATAACCAAATCCAAATCAAACCTAAGGACCAACACAAGATGGAATTTATATGTCCTTGGGGTACTTTTGCATACCGGAAAATGCCTTTCGGCCTGAAAAACACAGGAGCGACCTTCCAACATGCCATGACTTTCTCTTTTCACGATCTCAAGCACATAGTTGAAGCTTACCTTGATGATCTTGATGCTCACTCTCGCAAGAGAGTGGATCATGTTACACACCTTCAACTGGTTTTCGAAAGATGTTGTTACTATAGAATCTGGTTAAACCCTCACAAATTCATATTTTGCATTAAGTTTGGCCGTCTCTAGGATTCCTAGTTTCCGAGACCGGGATCATGGTAGATCCTCTTAAGGTTGAGGCAATACTTCAATTGCCTCCCCCGTGCACGATTAGACAACTTCAAGGTTTACAGGGAAAAGATAACTTTATGCATCAGTTTATAGTGAATTATGCCAATATCACTAAGGGTTTCATGCTCCTATTGAAGAAAGACACTCCTTTTATCTGGTATGAGCTAGCCCAGGAGTATTTTGACGCTTTACAGAAATCCTTAGTATCGTCCCCTCTGGTGAAATCTCTTGATTACAGTAGGGATTACTTGTTGTATATTTCTGCATCTGAAGAGACGATTGGTATGGTTCTAGTTCAGGAGGATGATGAGCTCCATGAGCACGTCATCTATTATCTTAGTCGAAATTTATTCAGACCTGAGCGTAATTAACCTCACATTGAAAAGATAGCTTTGGTTGTCATTCACGCAGTCCAACATTTATGACACTATATATTGCTTTGCAAGACTACTATGGTTGTCGATGTCAATCCGTTTCAATACGTCCTCACTAGGTGTATCATAGGAGGGAAATATAATAAATGGATTGTCATCTTGCAAGAATTTGATCTCGACTTTGCTTCGGCCAAGTCCAAAAAATCACTATTTTTTGCAGAGTTAATATTCGATTTTCCACGATTAGATGAGGATGTTATCCATGTTGATTCATTTGTAGACGAACACATTTTCCTTGTCTCGTCGTCTGGCCCCTGGTATGGAGACATTGTTTTATATCTTCAAACCTTAAAGTTCGCTCAGCATCGCTCACGAGATGATCGATGGCGTGTTAGATACCAAGCCAAAAAGTATAACATCGTCGGAGACACTTTATATCGCCAAGGAATAGATAGTATCTTACATCATTGCTTAACTCATGAGGAATCCGATTCAGTCCTAAATGATTGCCATAAAGGGACTTGTGGTGGTCATCTATTTGGGCTTGCGACAGCGCAAAAAAGCCTGCAAGCCAATTACTTCTGGCCCACCATCTTTAAAGATTGCATTGAATCGGTTAAGAAGTGTCACCCCTGCCAAGTGTTTACTTGAAAAATGCGCTCACACCCAGCCCCCCTTCACCCAGTCATTGTCGTCGGTCCCTTCACCAAGTGGGGGGTAGATTTTGTCGATTTCAACCCAACTTCGGCTGGGGGGCATCAACACATTATCGTGGTTGTCGACTACTTTACCAATTGGGTCGAAGCCATGCCTACCGTAAAATCCGATGGGAAGATTGCAGCCTTCTTCGTGTTCAACCAAATTATTGTCTGGTTCGGTATCCCGAGTGAGATTGACATTGATCATGGCAGTCACTTTCAAAATGAAATGATGGTAGAAATAGCATCCAAGCTGGGGTTTAGACATGGTCACTCATATCCTTAATACCCCGAGGAAAATGGGCAAGTAGAGGCCGTTAACAAGTCTCTCAATACCATTTTTCAAAAAACAGTTAGTTGGAGTAATTTTGATTGGCACATCATGCTATATCCCGCGCTTTGCGCTTACCGAACCTCGGTCAAGACTACCACCAGTTTTTCCCCTTTTTAGTTAGTACACGGTGTGGATTCGATACTTCCTGTTGAATGTGAAATCCCTTCTCTCAAACTGGCAGTCGAGCTCCTACCTAACACTTTAGATTTAGAGCGACACCTCATGCACCTAGAGAGTCATGACGAGTAGCATCGAGACACCTTTATGGCTATCGAAGCAAACAAGAAATGTGTCAAGGTTTAGTACGACAGGTCTGTCTGTCCCCGGTTGCATGTTGAGGGTGACTTGGTCCTCTTGTATGACCAAGCCAAAGAACCGCCAGGGGCAGGCAAGTTTAAACCCATGTGGCACGGTCCTTATATCGTGCGACGTGCTCTAGAAAAAGGAGCCTATGAGTGGGAAGATTATGAAGGGAATATAATGGTCGAGCCCAGAAATGGGCTCTACTTGAAAAGGTATTACGCTTGAGTCCTAGGCTTGGGCGAAACCCTTTGTATACTAATGTAAATTTGGTGTATATACATTTTTTTCACCTTTTATTTTTTTCTTTGGCTTGCTTATCGAGTTTTCCCTTTTGGTCGGAAGATGTCAACGGAGACTTCGGTCTACCTAGGATTCGCATATGGATCCAGTCGTCATACACAGAACTTGGCTTCCGTCGCTTGGGCGATTTACTCACCCGAGGGTCTGCTGGTGTCTTCAGGTGGCATATGCCTAGGGCCATCCACAAACAATGTGGCTGAATATAGTGTCGTCATAGAAATTTTGCGCGATGCCATCTCACATGGTATTCACTCTCTAGAGTTTCGCATGGATTCTCAGTTAGTAGTATGTCATTTGAACGGTCGTTACCGTGTGTGTGATCCTACGTTACTTCATCGATTCCTACGGGTACATCTTTTAGAACGACAATTTGATTTTATTACATATTTTCACATCCCTAGAAGCTCTAATCATGTCTCTGATGCCTACGCTAATTATGTTTTAGATCGGCATTTGTCACATTAATAAAGTAAAGAAAACCATTAAATCAATATACACATTGTAAGATATGAGTAAAGCCGAAGATCCCTATTTATATATTTCAAAAATATATGGTGTTTATATTACAAAATTGGGGATAAAACCCTCGAAATACATATACAGTCGATATACACATCCCATGACATCTACGCATGTGGCACCGGATGTGTATCATGATAGAAAACCACGGCGTTTGCGAGCATCGGAAGAGTCGTACCCATGCTCTAGGTACACCAACAACCTGTCACTGCATGGCTTCAGATAGATCCTCTACCTGAACCATAGGAATCCTCTGTGTCAGACGAGACAGGTTGCCCTACACATTTTGTAGGACTCTCTCCACTTCTCCTCCCACTGCCTCATCTCCCTGGTGCCTCCGTCTATGTCATAAGAATCCCTCTGGCCATTGCGGACCCACACCTGCAATCACAAGTATCTAGTTAATATTTAAACACCATCCAAAAATATTTTTGTTTCTTTAAATACAAAAATACAAAAAAATGAAATATATAAAAAAAAATTACCTATGGCGCCATAAGCGGCCCCTAGCGGAAGCGGCATATCTGGGTCTCCTCTGAAATCAATCCCTGCATAGGGATAGTCATCCAGAGCAATGATTTGTCTCCGCCACCAGAAGAAAAAATCATCGTTGTAGGGTGTCGATACCCTACCTCCCCCCTGTCGTTTCATGACTTCGATCCACCGCACCATAGTTGGATCATGTGGTCCCCTAGGAAGAATCTCCACTCTAGGTCCCAGACCCAGGCCCCGCTCGAAAAATAAGTTGTAAAGGATAGAGGAAAACCCAAAGTTTCGCTTACCCCCCTACTTGCACTCTGTCAATTGACCATTCATATTGGTCAGCAGTGAGGTACACCAATCGTAGACAGTGGGCCTCGCACACTCCAGTGAATAAAACATAAGTGGTCTCAATGCCTGATGTAGCGAGGTCGAACCTATGATCCTGGTAAGCACGAGCACAATAATCTTCAGGCTGAGGTTACCTATAGCTCGGATGGGGATTTGACTTCCCACCATAGGAGTCCCTGCAACACAGTGGGCCTCGATGTATTCCTCGACCTTCATCCCACTCCCTGCCCCTCGCGACTTGAGGTCCACAACCTCTCCTCGACATGAAAGTCCAGTCAAGAAGTAGATTTCCTCTACTTCGATCCTTAATGTTTGTCCATCAAGGATAAAGCTCTCGCTATCAGGATCCCAATAGCCCAACAGCATCTCCAACAACCTCACTTGGGCCCTCATCCCTTTGAGAGCCCAAAACTTGTACAAACCACATCTTTTTAGAGCTACTTGAGCTACCGTATCTTGATCCAATGTTGCATCTACCTCCTCATGCTCTCGCTCTCTCCATTACAACACCATCCTCCAAAAAATAAATCATTTTTGAGTTAGAAATCCTTCTCTTTTTCCATTTGTGTATGTATACGCAGTTTATCCACAAACAAACGTGGGTAGGCCCTTATATACGCCCCCTATGGTTTACACATGAGCGTATATCTAGTCGTATATGCGACCCATCCAGAGAAACCTGCGTATACTGAAAATTCCAAATTGTGCCCTCAAAAACTAAAAAATAGAACCTAATTCAAAAATGTAAACCATTGAATTTGAATAGGATGTGATGAAGAGTTACCTAATCCAGACGATTCATGATTCCATTGCATATCGCTCCCGCAATCGTCATTTGAATTCTGGAGGTTTTTTAGTCCAAATTGCACTATTTGGGTAAAAATGAAAATGATACAATAATTTTTTATTTTATTACTATTTATAAGCTATTTTTACCCACTTGATATAGTTTTACACTATTGTTTCACCTAACGGACTAATTCAAGAATGGTTTTAAGTTGGTTTTTGCAGTTTTGACTCAATTTTCTTGTGGATTTCAACGTCATAGTTGATCGTTCGTCTCCTCAGGCAGGTATATTCATAACCTAGCATATAGGATAGGTATCTACTCCATCGTGCATTTTTGCATTATCCTTCGACTACCGCTTTTACGCCTTAGGTACAAACTCATTTATTGCGACGCATAACCCCAGCCCATCTGCTATTAATAGCGTCGTTAATAAATGGTAGAGACTTACCAAACATGGGTACCCTAGTTAGAACCTCTTTGTCATTTGGTTCCCATGTCGAGTTTTTCCTTAGGATCGGGAGTTCATTATAATTCAATACATGACTGTATGATGAGCCTCATTTCTCATTCATGCACATGCGGCCTTTTTTCCCACGGACTCCCAAAAACAAGTCTCAGTTAAGCTATTTTCTGACTCATCTAAAAACCGAAAAGATTGCCTAGTGATTTGCCCCTTTCACACTTGTTAAAGTTGGACTTGAAAGGTCAATGAGTCTTAGTTAAGCTCTTTTCCGACTCGCTACCAAAAAGTGAAAAGATTGTTGAGTGAACTTGTCTTTTTCACACTCGTAAATTGGATTTGAAAAGGCGTCTATCTGGCACAAGTTTACCCCTTTTTCACACCAAGTAGACTAAAAGATATAAAAAAGTACATTTTTTGGCATTAAGTTGTGATTGCATCTCATGCCCTCGCTTGGAATATTGAGCCTTTAGTCGGTTCTCGCTTTGCGTTATAAACCATTGCCTAAGTAGTTTGCATCCTCAACCAAGCAGAGCCTTGTTTATATCCTTCACAATTTGATGCCCTATACCCTGGAGGGAACATCAGCCCAAGTGTCCATATCCCGCATGCATTTCCTTGCATTAAGCATAGGTACGTTCCACTGATGGAACTAGTTTTTCTTACTTGCGACACTCGTTCCCTCCTCTGTATCATAGCATTCATTTGTTATGAAAAAACAAAAAAATACGGGCGGGAAGGGAGTATTATATTGTAATTGGCAGCAGTCGTGTCGCCTTTGAATAGAGCACAAAGTTATTGAGTCTGTGTGTCATCATAATTTTGGGTTTAGCATGGCCTTAGGAAGTTGATCTCGCTACAGAGCTTTCTCTACCGACTGGTTACTCTTCTAGTCCCTATAGAGAACGTTATTGATGCATCTTGCATCTAATTGTCACATCATTGAGTCCATGCTATCGGAGTCCACCATCTGCTTCATGCTCTTGTTCAATGGAAGTCTATCAACCTATGTCGGCCACTTCTTAGAAATATTGACTTTGCATGTCAGCCATACCCTCAGTGTGTCTCAGAATAACATGATACTTTGGTCTTATCATGCACCCTGGCCCTACTTTCATCATTGGTAGGTCACCTTGAACCCAGCAATCGACATTTCATCATTGGTTGTTGACTGGGTGGTTTCCCTTGTGTTCGACGGTACTACATCTATTCACATTTTGGGATTCATGCAGTGTCTTGGATTCCATTAGCCTTATTGGTGGTTTCCTCGCCTTTGTCAACAGTTTTTCATCATTGGCTTCTATTTAGAGGGTCCTTTTCATGTACCGCTTGCATTTGGCATATGTGAAAAATGCGCAGGGTCATTGGTTCGTGAACATGTTCTTCGTTCAATCTCCACCAAATCATGAAGCTCCTGCTTTGTTCCTCGTGCTGATTGATGAGAGATGCCTCAATGCTCTCCTTTCAGCAGGTCTCTTTCCATCGACTTCAGCGCATTTATTTTGGATATGGGACCTAGAATTTTATGAGTACCTTGAGGCTTGCAGTCATTAGTGGCAGGCTCTCTCACCATTGACAGATGGGAATACATCAATGTCTCATGATCAATGGATTTCTCAAGTGTTTGACATTGACTCCTTTTTCACACTTGTAGGAATGTACTTGGTGCCTTGATACCTACTTTCATTATTGGTGGGTTGTCTCGTGTTTGTTAACGGTATACCTCAAAGATCGGTAATCAAACGATGTCTCATCGTGTTCGACCTCAAATCCTTTATTCACATGATGTAGACTTGCACCTTTGGCGGATAGTGTAGAAGACTTGAAAACATCACTATGAGGCCGCAGCTTTCCTGAGTTGTTGCTTCCCCTTCATTGGACCAATACCTAATTGACTCCAGTGATCATGGGAGATCAGATTGTACTCTGTGGTATACAGATATCTTCATATTGATTTTGAGACTGGTTTCACTGGGCCTTGTTCGTGACTATGACAGTTTTCGGCATGTAACCGCATTTGTATTTTCCTATTCATGGCCATGAACACTTATTTGGTATATTTTCCACATGGATCTGCATTGTATTCTTGGAAGCCATGTATGCAAAGTCAGTACATAATGAGCAATTGAGTTCGTCCAGCTAGTTCTCTACCACTCCACTTCTGGGTTATTTATAATGTATTTCGGCCATCGCAAATACTCCTCTGATCTCACACATTAGGGGGCATCTGTTATAGCAATATTTGCCTCACCATTCCTATCTTTCACAGAGGGTCTTTTTCCATTTCCCTATGCAGACTTATCATCCCTTTTTGATGAATCCATAGCTAAAAATATACATTTTCCACATATACGCTCCTTGTCAGTTATACAAGATGCGTATATGCTTGATGCTCCACTACAGCTCCCGTATATCAGGATTTGTGCCAGAAAATACAAAATGAGGTCGGGTTTCCATGTCATGACAAAAGATCTCTGATCCTTGGCCTTTCATATACTGAAAATGTTTCGACTCGGCCCTTCAGTTGCATTCTGAAGGCTATAAGAGCACAATTTTGAGCTATGGAAAAGAGGAGAAAGCATTCAACTTTGAGAGCAAAGTTACTCTGGAGAAATTACTTCATATTGAGTCTGCATCCCTTTGTCCCTCAAGTCTGAACACAGTGTTCAGCCCGCAAGCTCTTTCCCTATTGTTGAGAGGACCTCATTGCCTCTTTCCTATGAGATTTCCTTTGGTGGAGGATTGAAGTGGTGGAGACCCAGTTGGAAGGAACTTGGTTTCTTGGTTTTGAACCGTGCCGACACAGAAATCTGTGATGTTGTCACTTCTGTTGATCAATTATTAATAGAAATACTCATTTCCCGTCCTATTGGTATCTTGCAAATATATGATTACTATCCATGGGTGTGTTTGTAATGTTTATCAATGGATTATGCTATCTGATGTGCTAACCCCTTTTATATTATCACTATGTACTTGCTCTACTTGTTTGTCGAGAACTTCTTGCGGGTATAAAGCTTTGGGTCAAAGTGCTCAATGGTGGAACATTATCAAACGTTGGATCGAGGTAGGCCTCTTCCTTGTATTGCACATTATTTTATATAGCATATGTTGGAATTGAGTTGATTTCTGCAGCCATACCTATCTATTGTGGTTTACCCTTGGCCATAGAGAGTTTTTCCCTTGTAACAATAGCCTTTACAAGAATATTTTAGACAACATGAGGAGAGTTTGGTGATGGGAAAGAGCACCATACATGTTGTGTATGAGATTATCCATGAGATGGGTTGGGTTTTATGCCAAGAACCAAGATAGCATGCCTGGAAGTGATTTTTTGTTAAAAAAACACTCAAGAGCCTGTGGGTGGGTTGTTGTGAGCACTCTTATGAAAGTTGAAATTCCTGGAGTCCCCAGTTGTGAGATTTCATGGCCAACCTTGTGCTAGATACCTAGAGGACAACAAGATAGCCTAATCGATTGCATGGAAAGGAAGGGGATCTAATTCCTTGGGTTGTGTAGGTTGACGAGAAACATGAAGGATGGATTGAAATTTTTGTAGGAGCTAGAAATCTCGATATTGGGTTGTTGAGTGGACAATGTGTTACAACAAATTTTGTATCACCCCGTGCAACTTGTTTGGATGGCCTTTCCATTTCCCTATGTAGACTTGAAGTCCCCTTTTGTACCTTCCAGAGCCAAAAAGCACATTTTTCCACATATATGTGCCCTATCAGTTAGACAACAAGTGTATACACAGGTTGCTCCACTACAGCCTGCATACATCGGGTTTGGTGCTCAAAATTTAAAATTATGTCGAGTTTCCATGACATGTCATGGGATCCATGATCCTTCACCTTCCATATATTGGAAACGCTCTGAATTGGCCCTTTAGTTCCATTTGAAGGCTATAAATTGAGTCATATCCAAGCCTTGAAAAATAAGGGGAATTCATCTTTGAGAGCAAAGACACTCTGGAGAAATTTCTCTTTATATTGAGTCTGCATCCCTTTATCCTTGAAATTATGAACTCATTGTTCAACCCCCAAGATCTTCCTTCTTTGTGATGGAGAACCTCATTGTCTCCTTTATATGAGCTTTCCTTTGGTGGAGGATTGAAGTGTTGGAGGCCCAGATGGAGGGACTTAGTTTCTCGAGTTCGATATGTGTCGTTACAGAAGTTTGTCACCTATATACTTATGTTGATTATTTTAATAGAAATAATATTTTCTCATCCAATTGATATCTTGCAAATATTTGAATTATTATTCCATGGGCGTATTTTTCATGTATGTTAATGGATTATGGTAATCTATATGCTAACATTATATATTATCACCATATGCTTGTGTATATTGGTTGTTGAGGACAAGTTGCAAGTATAAATCTTTGAGTTGTGTGCTCAACGGTGGTCTTCATCAAACGTCTAGACGAGGTAGGCTCTGTAGATTTTAACCTTGTATAATATTTACTGCAAACATATTTTCAGTAAAAGAATAGAAAATATACAATGGCAAATACAAACATTACACAGAGATTTTTCCCCTGGAAACCCAAACCGGAAAACCAACATATTCTATATTCATTCATAGTGATACATTGTTTACAATACAATATACATATAGGAGCTAGTGGCATCCAAAACCCTAACCCAATGACCCGGATTAGTTAACAACCCTAATTCCTTAACCAGAAATAGAAACCCGGATTATTTTAATATTATATAAACTTCTTTAATATTTTACCCTAACTACTAGATTTAATACTTTAATATTTTATCATTCAATATTGCTGGTTATTTTTAACATTTTTGGTCTCTTTCATCTCTTGAACCACACTTACCAATCTTTCGTTATAAATTCAAACCTCAATACTCTTATTCAATGTGTTAACTTCATTTGTAGTAGTAGAACTTTGAAAGTTTCAAAACCTCCTACACAATTTGTATCCAAAAAAAATTTCTAATAAAATAATTTTTTTATGACCACACTTACCAATTAAACTGTTAAAATAATAAAATAATTTTTTGTTATGACCACACTTGCCAATTGAACTATCCCTAGAAATAATAATAAAATATTTATTATACCATTCATTTTATATCATTTATTCGAGAGACTATATATTATACCATTTATTTTCAATGGAGAGACTATATATTATAATAATTGTCGTAATTACTAAAATGATTACGCATGAATTTTACTTTGTTAATGTCAATATCATGCAGTGGTTGCAATGTGAATGACGTCTTGCTGTGTATGACATTGATATTCATTCAATCCACTGAATGTGACTGCGCAGCGAATGATGGCACCAACTCACCCGATTTCTTTGGTCCTCACATATTTTCTCGTTTTGTAATTCGCTGGGTTAGTCAAAGCCCATCGTTCTGGGTGGATCATTGCATATTGTCAGGGTACCGGATGAATCCTCGCATCTCGCCTTCATTACTCACTCACTTCTCAACAATCCGTACTTCTCAACCAGGACAATATGCAGTAAGCTCTGTCCAAATTCTTTTGAATTCAAAATATGAAAAGCATACATCTACCTAACGTCTGAAAAAGAAAAGAATTTTCATTAAGATCTGTAACATGCAGAAATAATGGCAGTAGCCACAATATTAAAATGCAAGACCTGCAATCTCTCAAATGCCACCTTCTAAATGGAAGTGAGTTTCTAACCATAAACAAGTGACTGGATGCAAGTTGATGAGTGGAGCATATTACAGTACAGTTGTCTAATTGAAAATATCAAAAGAGATATTATGTGTTCGGCCTTGTCTAGTTATTGTTGTTCAAAATCCATTTCTGAATGTAGAAATGGATTCAGTCTGCTGAAAAATTCCTCAGGTACTTGGATTATACATAAATAATCACTCAAATCTAATAATTTCTCTAGGGATTTTATATATAAATCTTCAAACACTAGATCACATTCTCAAATAAAGTACTCTACAATTTAGTATGGGGAAGATGTTGAGGCTTTAGTATGATGAAGCTTTAGATGATTTCTTTAATTAATAAAAATAAATAAAATTAGCTTAATTAATTAAAAAATAAAACCCCCTAAATTTAAAAAACAACAATAATAATAATAAATTACATTTTAAGAAATTGGATCTCTCTTTGTACTTATAGATCCACTTTAACATGACACTAAGTTGGTTTTAATTTAGAAATTTCTTTGAAATCAAATGGGAAAGAATATTTTATTTATTTTAATGTAAATGATAATGAAGATAATGTTAATGATATTGAAGGAATGAGATTAATAAAATAAAAGCATTTAAATTAAATATTCTTGTAAATTTCAATTCTATAAAATAGTAAAAAATAATTAAATTATAAAATTATATTCTATATTATTAAAGATAAGGCATGTTAAAAATAAAGAAAGGATGTTTATTTTTCATCTTATTTATATTAAAAATGTTATTTTATTTTATAGATATTGACTTTAATTTTAACAATATTCATTTTGTTTTAAATTTATAATGTTGAAGATATGGTTTTCACCATCTAAATTAAAATCTTTATAATATTTCAATATCTAAGTATTCATGATTTCAGTTTTATTAAATTCTATTGGGATGTAAGATTTAATATTGTTATTGTTTTGACAAATTATTTAGCATAATATATGTGTTGAATGTACTAATGTCTTAAAGAATATTAATTCTTAGCAAATGGATTAAAGACAGTAATAAAAGATTTAATGGTTAATTGAACTCATTAATCAACATGTTACAATTGATCACATTATCACCATTAGAGTTATGATTGAAAATTGTACACACAAAAAAATATCCAATTTGTTGTTTTCTTGATTTTAGAAAAAACTTTAACTTTGTGTATAGAATCAAGATATGGAAAACAATGGTACAAATATATATCTCTTGTGCTCTATAGAACTTTTATTTAAAATTAACAAAAACACATCTATATAAGCGTGCAACAAGATTGTATTAACAATACAAATTGAAAAGAAAATAGAAATATTGAATTTGTTATGGTTTACACATTTTATATCATTGAGTTAGTTAGACAATTCTAAATGCAAACAAAACATATAGAATAAAACATGACATATAACAAGTGACACTTAGATGAATAAAAAACTCCTAAATCCAAATGTTTTAGACTTAAATTAAAATTAATATTTTTTACACATAGCACAAACATGTTTTGTGAAACTCGAAATATCAATGCATTTTTAATCTCTCAAAACACAAAGAATGTTTTCTAACACTAAAAATAATGCATATTATTCTTTTGAAATTGACACCAAAAAATTACAACATGTACCAATTTACTCTTAAATGTGTCACTTTCCAAAGATAATTATGATTAACACTAATATATAATAATTTTTATTAATAATTATGTATATCTATATATAATTTTAAAAAAAAAAAATGAAATTTTTTCATTTTTTTAGAATATTTAGATAGAGAAAAACTCAATTGTTAATAATAATAACAACTAATAATTTCATATAATCAACCAAATTTGAGACTATAATTTATAACCTTCATGTTAACAACATGCCTTAAATGAATACCTCAATTAATGGTAAAATTCTCATCATTAACACTATGTACATGTTCCCCCAGATGGGGTGCCACGTAGTAAAACGGGGCCACGTGGAATTATGTCGAGACGCAATATCAATGCATCCATCGGCGACCATCCCCTCAGCCATTAACACACCATGGATCGGCGCAGCCATACCCAAGCGATGAGCCCCTTCGCGCAAGTGAACAGTACCAGGCACCAATGCACTCAGCATCAAGCCTTATTGGCTATGGCGGTCGCGGTTGCCCTCCTCCTTATCACCGAAATTGATAGCACAGAGCGGCATTCGTCCATAGCAGCGTTCATTCCACCAGAGAAACAGCAGTTCATTCCACCGGAGCAGAGATTTAAGGTCCCGTCGAAGCTCTGGAGCAGAGCAGTCCATTCGCAAGGAACCCTGGTCATCTCCAGGGTCTCCAACATGCCCAGAGCACGAGGAAAGCCGCGCAGGGGTTCTGCTTGGTACACAGCCGAATCTCGACGCCAGAGACAAAAGAAGTTTGAGCAGGCGCTGGCCATGGCGTCCATCCGAAGGTGCAGGAAACCATGAACGCCTCCTAAGGCGTACGTGGAAGAAATTACCTTGGAGGACGCCATGCAGAGCTATCCCAAGATCCCTCTGTTCACAGTCCCAGACAATTGGAATCCACCCACTGAGTTTGGCTCGAAAGACAAGCCTCAGCCTGCGGGTATTCAGCCTGGTTCCAAAGCCAACAGCCCAGAGGAGCATTTCACCACCTGCTTTGTTGAAGAAGAGACCCCTCCTGGTGCACCCATGGAGGCGGCAACCCAGCTTTTCAACCGCTCAGCGCATACAAGTAAAGACACAACATAGCCCATACACCCCGCTTCCGTCGACAACCACTGGCAGGAGCAGCCACTCTTCACCGACTCGGGGTACCTCGCTCTCATCTTCGAGCTGAGGAGTCTGTTGGACGACCAGGTCTTTCACCTTGTCAGAATTGATCAACGGCTTGACATGCTTTTCGCGGCCCACTTCAGAACTCTTCCACAGCGGCAATGCCCAACGTGCGCGCAGACTTACATGCTTCCAGCAGGCTGGCGACAGCATGGGGTCGAGGAGGAGCGTACAGGCTAAAAGGTTCAATGATGTTCTTAGTTAGGAATCTCTTTTCCTGTTCTGAACTAAGCTTTGGCCCAGTTAGTTTTTAGTTTTCTTATAACTAGTTTATGGCATACAGTTTAAACTTCATATGTGACAATCCTGGTTTCCTTCGGGTAGGACGGAACCATGTCAATTTTGTTAGATGGGAAACACATGGCACAGGATGCCCAGTTGTCTCGGTTTCCTGTTTAGGCGGGACAGCTGGCATCGCAAACAGTTATTGTACCTTGATTATGATAATATAACAGGTTCCATCTTTTTTACTTAAAAAAAAAAAAAAAACACTATGTACATGTTGTTTATTTTTTTTCATTTAGTAAAATAGCTTTTAGTTTTGGCATACATTCATTATTTTAAACATGTAATGTTTGAATGTAATAAGTTATTTCAAACCTATAAAAGTTGAATATAATGAATTAGTATTCCCTATCCATGCAGGGAATAATGTAATTAGTCTACATGCCATGCTATTAATCTACTTCATACTCCTCCTTTTTAAGGAATTTAACTTAGTGTTTTTTCGTTATATATTCTTTCACCATCTTATTGTCAAATTTATACATCATAAAATGTTTTGGAGATGGTCATTTACTCAGTGGTCTGAACAAAAATTCTATGACATTGCACATATTATAGCTTGATTTTTGAATAACACCGTGATGTTAAGAGCATGCACCATGTGTTAAGAATCATCATCATAGGAATCTTATGGTTAAAGTCATTGAATACTATATCGCTATGAAATATTCAATTGTGACTAGATATAGATGTGCAGGAGACAACGAACTTAGAAAATAAATATCTCATATAGAGGTCATGTGTGGTGGTTAGAGGCCTCGTTCATGGTCCTTGAGCCCTATAATCTACCCTTAGGGCATAAGGCCTAGTTTTACTCCTATGACCATAGCTATGGATCTAAGACCCATATCTAGTGCTCAAAACCTCCTAATGATACACATATCCTCATTCAAATGCCAAATATTCCCTCTTGTTAGAATACACTTTAATGGAGATCGATGTGATATATCTTTTATTAATATGATACACATATAAATACATGATCTATGACCTTTGGATTCATCTTCCAAGGGGTGTCTTGGACTCCTGGTGACAATTCCTATTCACTTGTAACTTTTCATATTCCTTCTCAAGTGAATATTATAACCCTAACATATTAGGTTTCCAACATTCCCCTTGTTAATCCGAAGGGGTGTATGTGAGTCCAAGTAGAGAGTTAAAATATGGAAGTGGACAGTTGTCAATGACTGATTGTTCTCTCTTAACATGGTGGTTTTTTTATTACCACAAACCAAATGCATGATAGCATAAGTTGATTTCTTCTACTAAATGGTGGTTTAAGGAAGACGACAAACCCTGTAACCTGGCTCTAAGGCTCAGTGGTTCCTGGAGCATTTCCTAATTTAGCTAGAAGTTGATGTCTTCTGCTATTTGGAAGTTCTCTAAAATGGTGGTTTAAAGATGACCACAACCTCATTCAATATGAAGGTACTTAGCCATTCCTAGTCTATATTCAATCACATGGGTTAGTATTTGGCTACAATATTCATTTGCCTCCAAGAAAAAACTATGAATCAAATCCTCCTCCCACCATTTCAAGAAGCTCATTTGTGTAAATTTATGCTACAAGAATTTCTTCAAGAATTGTTAAGCCTATTTTCTTCAATCCTTCATTTTAGATTCATTGTGATTATGCTTCCCAATTCTCCCCTCATGTATTCATTCCATAAGGGGGTTGCTGCCAAAATCACTTTGAACACATAGACTGTCCTAAAGAGGGTATAACCCCCCAAAACAGAGATCTTTGGAGGCCATATCCATCACTCCTCAAGGTGAAATATTCCTTCTTGTTTTTACTTTTTCAATTGGTGATAATACAAAGCTTCCATTCTCTTTCCTCCCATAATGTTTGTCAAATGGTTTGAATGTTTTCTCATTACATTTTGAGCCAATTGTTTGTAATAATAACATTGTTAAGAAATAATTGACTTGGTTCCCTTGTTGTCTTGTATATATGTTCATGTGAGGTATCTTCTTCACTTGATTTCTCTTCTTTTTACTCCATTCCAAGACCAATTATATAAGGCGCTTCCTCCAAAGCTTGGTTCCTATTTTCTCTCAAATTTTCTATTAAGCCTTAGATAGTGAGTTATTACATTTTTATTTTTATATTAGTGGTGTACTTATTGGTCATATAGACCCCTTAATGGTCTACTAAACCCTTTAATTGTAATTGTATCATTTGTCTCCTATATATACCAAGGAGACCTAGTTTTACAAATCATTTCATCTTGTGCATTTGTTATATTGCAAAAGGAGGTTGTCCCCTCGAAGAGGCTTCTCATGCATTCTTCTCTCTAATTCTAAAGGTGTGGAATTGCTTCTCTTTATATTTTTATGTTATTTGGGTGTTTGATGTATAACTGTTTCCACTCATTTGATGTATTTATATGCTTGGGATAGTTGAGATTGAAGGAGATTAAAAGAATTCACTTTATGTATGTCTACCCTAATAGATCCAATGCATTGTTGATGGTCATATGGTCATTTTATGCACCAAATTGCCTATAATAGTGAACACAAAGATCTAAAAATTATTTGTGTTTCTTTTCATTAAGGTTCTTGATGTGCTTACTAAGTCTCTTAATAATATCAACTTTAATAAAAATTGAAAAAACAACTTTACTAAGTTAAGTATGGTCAACACGCTCAAGTCTCACCCCACTCAAGGAAGGCATGGTCACCAAACTTGGTTTCAAAATAAACCCACACAATCTTCCAAACCCTAATAGTTATAATTTAAGATGTGAATGCCTATTTAAATCAATTTCCATATTATTTATGGATAGCAATCGAGAACACAACATGAACATGAGAGTGTTGGAATGAATGCTAGAGTTAATGGGAATAGAAGGATTGGTGAAATGATGGTTGGAATTTATTTTGACTTCATGAATACACCGGAATCTTACAATTCTCATAATTTTTGTACTCAACTCATGTTCCCATAACTACATGAGAAGATTTTCCCACCAACCCCTTACATGCATTCAGTGATTTTTTTTAATAAGTCAAAGGAGGTACATGGCTTCATTTAAGGCACATGGTGGAAAAAGAGATGATATTTAACTCTAACACTTGGAAATGGAAGATTATTTTTCCATAGGCCCACTTTCCTCTTCCTCTATACTATTAGAATCATAGCCCCTTTCGTGCTCTACATAGTCATATTGCACCATTGCATATTATATTACATCTTTAGTATTTACATAAATTTAATTCACCATGGAAAGCATAACACATTGTCCATATATGCCTATTTACATTATACATGCTTGGACATTCACTAGTCGGGCCTTAGCCTTGAGCTCCACACCAAGAATATATACTAACATATTCACAACATTTACATAATTTAATTTAATACATGCCATGGAACAAAATTGAGATATTACACCACAATACTTGTCCCTATTGCTCAAGTCTTCCTAATGGCTCTCATATCCCCACTCGAAGGCTCAAAATCATGTTTTATGGAATAATTCTCGCAATTCCTCAAAATCTTTATTTAAACTATGGGGAAAAGAAAGATGGGTCACATGGAGCAATACATGGATGGAGGCAAAGTATGAAAAAGAAAATGGTAAAAAGTGGAAAAATATTATTTTTTGGTAAGAAATAAGTGTGCATTTTTTATATACAAAAAATGCATATTGGGATGTTAAATGATTTTATTATAATCAAACAATATTTAAATTGTTTTATTGTATTGATATGGTAAAACATATTGATCTTAGAAAATGATAAACTTATTCATCATATGTCAATTGGGTCTAGCTTGAGTGGTTGTGAAATGGAGTGTTATCCTCCCCACCCAAGTTATATTCTCATTATGTTTTCTCTAATATCCCCTTCACCCCATCCTTATTGACATGTTGAGCCCATATTGAATATATTGTTGTAAAGACTTCAAACTCTATGGTTGACCCATATCCATCAATATATTTTATTTTAAATTTCAATAAAACTAAAATATTAAAAAAAAAAGTTTTAAATTTATGCAACTCAATTAGATATTCTCTATTTAAACCTCTATTTTATTTTCACTTAGTCAACTTCATGGGTTGAGATCATCATTACAAAATTTATTAATTGAAATATATAAATTTTATTTTATTAAAATTAAAAGATATGCTCTATTTAAACCTCTATTTTATTTTCACTTAATCAACTCCATGGGTTGAAATCATCATTATGAAATTTATTAATTAAAATATATAAATTTTGTTTTATTAAAATTAAATGTATAATTGATTAAAATTTGTTTTTAAATTGAAAATATTTTAATTTTTAATAAAAATATTTGTTTATTTAAAAAAATTATTTTAATTTTGAATAAATATTTATTTATTTTTAAAAAATCATCTTTAAATTAGTATTTAGTAATAACTAAAAAAAATATAATGCCATCTTACATGTGTAAGATATCCCCAAAATCAATTCTTTAGAAGAGTATATAGAGGGGAAGATACAACATATCCCAAAAAATCAATCCTTTGGAAGTGTATATGGATATCCACAAAATCAACTCTTAATTATTTTAATTTTAAATAAATATTTATTTATTTTTAAAAAATCATCTTTAAATTAGTATTTAGTAATAATTAAAAAAAATATAATGTCATCTTACATGTGTAAGTTATCCCCAAAATCAATTCTTTAGAAGAGTATATAGAGGGAAAGATACAACATATCCCAAAAAATCAATCCTTTGGAAGTGTATATGGATATCCACAAAATCAACTCTTTGGAAGAGTATATGGAGGAAGATGCAACATATCCCAAAAAATCAACCCTCTGGAAGTATGTGGAGAGGATATGCTCTCTCATATAATATAAATTTAATTAAAGAGGTATTTTATGTCTCTCCCTCTATGCAATGTGTAAGGTTGTTGAATAATACACCTACTACACTTGTATGGAATGTGTTTTCACCAAAGTAGTGTGATAATTACTTTTCCAATATTTTAGGGGAGATGTAACATATCCTAAAAAAATCAACCTTTTGGAAATGTATATGGATATCCCCCAAATTAACTCTTTGGAAGAGTATATGGAGGGGAGATGCAACATGTCTCAAAAAATCAACCCTTTGGAAGTGTATATGGAGAGGAGATGCCCACTCATATAATATAAATTTAAGTAAATGGGGTATCTTGTGTCTCTCCCTCTATGCAATGTGTAAGGTTGTTGAATAATACATCTACTACACTTGTATGAAATGTGTTTTCACCAAAGTAGTGTGATAATTATTTTTCCAATACTTTAGAGTGTGAGTGGAGATCCTAAAATATTAGAAATAATTGATTCAAAATTAGAAATTAACCTACATGTGTTTTCACATATAATATATGTGAGCAGGCTCACATATAATATATGTGAGCCTGCTCACATATAATATATTATATGTGAGCCTGCTCACTTATATTATATTATATGTGAGCAGGCTCACATATAATATAATATATGTGAGCCTACTCACATATAATATATGTGAGCCTGCTCACATATAATATATTATATGTGAGCCTGCTCACATATATTATATGTGAGCAGCCTCACATATAATATATGTGAGCCTGCTCACATATAACTCACATATATTATATGTGAGCCTGCTCACATATATTATATATTATATAATATATTATATGTGAGCAGACTCACATATAATATACTCACATATAATATCTGTGAGCAGGCTCACATATAATATATTATATGTGAGCAGGCTCACATATAATGTATTATATGTGAGCTTGCTCACATATAATATTTGTGAGCTCACAAATATTATATGTGAGCCTGCTCACATATAATACATTATATGTGAGCCTGCTCACATATAATACATTATATGTGAGCCTGCTCACATATAATATAATATTTGTGAGCTCACATATAATATATGTGAGCCTGCTCACATATAATATATTATATGTGAGCCGGCTCACATATATTATATGTTAGCAGGCTCACATATAATATATGTGAGCCTGCTCACATATATTATATGTGAGYCTGCTCACATATAATACATTATATGTGAGCCTGCTCACATATAATATAATATTTGTGAGCTCACATATAATATATGTGAGCCTGCTCACATATAATATATTATATGTGAGCCGGCTCACATATATTATATGTTAGCAGGCTCACATATGTTATATGTGAGCCTGCTCACATATATTATATGTGAGCAGGCTCAGATATAATATATTATATCTGAGCCTGCTCACATATAATATATTATATGTGATCCTGCTCACATATAATATATGTGAGCAGGCTCACATATAATATATTATATGTGAGCAGGCTCACATATATTATATGTGAGATCACAAATATTATATGTGAGCAAGCTCACATATAATACATTATATGTGAGCCTGCTCACATATAATATATTATATGTGAGCAGGCTCACATATATTATATGTGAGCCGGCTCACATATATTATATTATATGTGATCAGGCTCACATATAATATATGTGAGCCTGCTAACATATAATATATTATATGTGAACCGGCTCACATATATTATATGTGAGCAGGCTCACATATATTATATCTCACATATAATATATGTGAGCAGGCTCACATATAATATATTATATGTGAGCCTGCCCACATATAATATATGTGAGCGGGCTCACATATAATATATTATATGTGAGCGGGCTCACATATAATATATTATATGTGAGTCTGTTCACATATAATATATGTGAGCCTACTCATATATAATATATGTGAGCCTGTTCACATATATTATATGTGAGTATATTATATGTGAGCCTGCTCACATATAATATATGTGAGCCTGCACACATATAATATATTATATGTGAGCCTGCTCACATATATTATATGTGCGCCTGCTCACATATAATATATGTGAGCGGGCTCACATATATTATATGTGAGCAGGCTCACATATAATATATAATAGGCTCACATATAATATATGTGAACCTGCTCACATATAATATATGTGAGCAGGCTCACATATATTATATGTGAGCATGTTCACATATATTATATGTGAGCCTGCTCACATATATTATACGTGAGCCTGCTCACATATAATATATTATATGTGAGCAGTCTCACATATAATATATGTGAGTCTGCTCACATATAATATATTATATGTGAGCAGGCTCACGTATAATATATGTGAGCCTGCTCACATATAATATATTATATGTGAGCAGGCTCACATATATTATATGTGAGCAGGCTCACATATATTATATTTGAGCAGGCTCACATATTATATAAGTGAACCTGCTCACATATATTATATGTGAGCAGGCTCACATATATTATATGTGAGCCTAGGCTCAAATATAATATATTATATGTGAGTCTGCTCACATATAATATATGTGAGCTTGCTCACATATATTATATGTGAGACTGCTCTACTCACATATAATATATGTGAGCAGTCTCACATATAATATATTATATGTGAGAAGTCTCACATATAATATATGTGAGACTGCTCACATATATTATATGTGAGCCTGCTCACATATATTATATGTGAGCCTGCTCACATATAATATATGTGAGCATGCTCACATATAATATATGTGAGAAGTCTCACATATAATATATGTGAGCAGGCTCACATATAATAGCTCACATATATTATATGTGAGCAGTCTCACATATAATATATGTGGCTCACATATAATATATGTGAGCAGTCTCACATATAATATATGTGAGCCTGAGCAAGCTCACATATAATTTATGTAAGCCTGCTCACATATATTACTCACATATATTATATGTGAGACTGCTCACATATAATATATGTGAGCCTGCTCACATATATTATATGTGAGCCTGCTCACATATAATTTATGTGAGCCTGCTCACATATATTATATGTGAGTAGGCTCACATATAATATATTATATGTGAGCAGGCTCACATATAATATATTATATGTGAGCCTGCTCACATATAATATATTATATGTGAGCCTGCTCACATATAATATATTATATGTGAGCAGGCTCACATGTATTTTATATGTGAGCAGGCTCACATATAATATATTATATGTGAGCCTCCTGCTCACATATAATATATTATATGTGAGCAGGCTCACATGTATTTTATATGTGAGCAGGCTCACATATAATATATTATATGTGAGCCTGCTCACATATAATATATAATATGTGAGCAGGCTCACATATAATCTATTATGTGTGAGCAGGCTCACATATAATCTATTATATGTGAGCAGGCTCACATATAATCTATTATATGTGAGTAGGCTCACATATAATAGATTATATGTGAGCAGCCTTACACATAATATATGTGAGCCCGAGGCTCACATATATTACTCACATATAATATATGTCAGCAGGCTCACATATAATATATGTGAGTCTGCTCACATATATTATATGTGAACCTGCTCACATATATTATATGTGAGCAGGCTCACATATAATATATTATATGTGAGCAGGCTCACATATAATATATTATATGTGAGTTTGCTCACATATAATATATGTGAGCCTGCTCACATATAATATATGTGAGCCTGCTCACATATATTATATGTGAGACTGCTCACATATATTATATGTGAGCCTGCTCACATATAATATATGTGAGCCTACTCACATATAATATAATATATGTGAGAAGTCTCACATATAACATATGTGAGACTGCTCATATATATTATATGTGAGCAGACTCACATATAATAGCTCACATATATTATATGTGAGCAGTCTCACATATAATATATGTGGCTCACATATAATATATGTGAGCAGTCTAACATATAATATATGTGAGCCTGAGCAGGCTCACATATAATTTATGTGAGCCTACTCACATATATTATATGTGAGCAGTCTCACATATAATATATGTGAGCAGGATTACATATAATATATTATATGTGAGCAGGCTCACATATATTTTAAAAACTGTGTGAAGAAGAAATTGAGAGTTTACTTAAAAAGGATCTGATCAGGAAATCTACTAGTCCCTGGAACTGTTATGGATTTTATGTCAATAAGCATTCAGAACAAATCAGAGAAGTTCCTAGGTTAGTAGTGAATTATAAACCTCTCAATAAAGTCTTGGCAGACGATACCTATCCTATTCCAAACAAGAGCAGTCTTGTTACTAGAATTGCAGGAGCAAAAATATTTTCCAAATTTGACTTAAAATCAGGATTTTGGCAAGTAGCAATTCATGAGCAAGACAAATTCAAAACTGCTTTTAATGTTCCTGCCGGAGACTATGAATGGAATGTAATGCCATTCGGACTTAAAAATGCACCAGCCAAATTTCAAAGAGTTATGGATGACACTCTCAGGCCTTACTTTGATTGGCTTATTGTGTACATTGATGATATTCTTGTTTTCTCCTCCTCTTTGGACCAGCATTTTAAGCATCTCAAAATACTTTTGCAAGTGATCAAGCAAGCAGGACTAGTTCTGTCCAAGAAAAAGATTGAACTCTTCCAGACTCAAGTCAAATTTCTGGGCCACACTATTAATAATGGGCAGATTACTCTACAGACTCATGTTGTTGAGTTTGCAGATAAATTTCCAGATAAGATTTTGGACAAAACTCAGTTGCAGAGATTTTTAGGAAGTTTGAATTATATAAGACATTTTTATAAAAAATGTGCACAAGATAGAAAACTTCTTAATGATAGATTGAAGAAGGAGTCATGTCCATGGACAGATGCTCACACCCAGTCCATAAAGAATATCAAAGCAAAAGTCAAAAATCTACCAATCTTGTATATCTCTGATGACAATCTTCCCAAGATTGTAGAAACTGATGCCAGTAATATTGGGTGGGGAGAAGTATTAAAACAAGTCAGGGATAAAGGAAAAGAAGAAGTAATTCAATTTTCCTCTGGTTTGTGGCAGGCAGCAAAGAAAAACTACTCTGCTTTAGATAAAAAAATTAAGGCTGCTTTGAATGCTATACATAAATTTGAAATCTATTTAATTTATAAAAGATTTCTCCTAAGGACTGATGCAGCAGCCATGAATAAAGTCCTTAATAAAGATCTAGGAGATCATAAGTTTACTCGATGGCAGGCCCTCTTCAGTAATTTTGATTTCACAATAGAACATATTAAAGGAATCAAGAACTCTTTGCCAAACTTCTTAAGCAGAGAACATCTACAAAATCAAAGTTTGGTAATATCCATCCAACTCAGAGAAGGATCAGAACAGGTAATCAATATTCCTGATTCTCTAGATGGAAATTGAGAAGTACAAAAGTATTATCACAAACAACTCAAGTTCCATATTCAAACTTGGTTCCAGAAGTTCAAAGAAGAGGAAATTCAAATATCTTGTCTCTTGTGATAAATGAAGATATTAGAAAGGCATCCCAAGCACAGCATGCCTTAACAAAACTCTTTCATGACATAACCTTAATCTGGGATATAAGAGACAATGAAGGGCATAACCAGCAATATTTCTGTCTTAACAGACCCAGGTTATTATCACAGTGGCCTGAAAGAAATTCTGGTATTATATTTACAGAATCCAGTTTTAATTATCATGATTATAGAGATCTGTGGTGGCAGTTTGTTCAACATGAAGATGTCTTAATTATGGTTAATTTTGGTAGTGTAAACTCTTCAACTGCAGGAAGGCCTCCCGTATGGATTGTTGACTGGTCGAAAGACTTTGGGCTCAATAAAGAAGCAATAGATCCGCATATCTTAGAGTCCTTCTCCAATCTTTCCCATGTGCGAGATTTGTACTATCAAGGGCCGAATGATGGAGAAATTCTCCGTATGTTCATACTGAATCACTATCAATGGGGAATCAAATCCAAGACTATCCTTCAAAGGATCAATGGGGTCCTATTCATAGTACGAAAAATCTATACAAAATCTTGGGATACACTACATTATCCTGAAAGATTTTCGAGCTTCATTGAAAATGATTAAATCTTTTGTAAAATAATTCATGTCTAAATGGCCGACAATGGTGCCATTCGGGTTCCGTGGGTTGCCATCACCAACTCCACTTTGTACATAATAATGTGATGTGTTGTCATAGTGTTGTCATTTCAAATAAAAAGAGAATCTTGGAAACTCGGAGCACTTCTCCGACTTTTGGTGCGGTTTGACCCACATTTCCAAGATGCTCTACTGTTTAGCATGTGATGTCCTTTTTTATGAGTACTCTGGTCGGGGAATATTGCACGATCACCCCGTCAGACCTTTGATTTCATTGATTTGATCCAGGTGTCCTGCATGATTATCCCGACAAATCTAATATCGTATCCTACTTTCGGTTGATGTGAATAAAGATGAATGATTTGGTCAGATATTCCTGCGTGAATACATCTGCCAAATCCTAAAAAGTATGATTTAGTGGTTGACACATGGGACCATAAGTCTATTCGGGCATCTAGCTTCATGATCACTCTTCCTTCCCAAACTTGTATAAAGGAAGGATGAGGGGTTCATTATAGTCAGTCCCGAATTGAGTGAGTAGTGAGTCAGTCTAGGATTCTAAGCTTCCCTTCTGTCTGAAGCTTTGTGTCATTCTATCTGTGAGTCAAGCGAAGAGAATCCTGCTCAGAGTCTGTAATCTGTGCATCTGGCACAAATATATTGTAATACCCGCAAGCTTTATGCTCTGATAATATAAAGACTTCCGCTTGTTATATCTCTGATGCTTGTTTATTGTCTCTCTATTATGCGCACATTCTGACTTCATTTATTTGCCTATATTTGCATCCATTGTTCCTTGGTACTGCTAGGTCTGAGTTCCTCATCCTGTTGGCAAGGTTCCTCGTAGCTTGTGTAAATGCGTCTGCCAAGCAGTGGTAGTAAGTCTCGTCAAGCAGGAGGCCGCTTAGGGCAGTTGTAGCTGCAGAGATTCGCCTAAAACCAGTTATAGGTTTCAAATAGAACTGCGAAAGGCTCGATGAACTTCGAGTGGTGGGGTTCAGGAAGATAAGCAGAGTAAAGTGGTTAACCCGACGACATTGGTTCTGACGGAAGTAGCAGAAACTAGAAGACCAGATGGTGAAGGGAGATTGCGCATGAGACAAGCGATAAATACGTCAAGCTTCATTCTCTTACAGAGGAGGCCCCTGACAAAGYTGTTCATCTATAAGGGTATGAGACCACCTGGTACTCCTAAGTATGGGCTAGGATATACTGAACAATGTGATACAGTCATTCCTGACTGTAGATTTAATAATCCCTTGCCTGATAATATTCAGAGACCTACTATAGAAGAAATTCATAAATTTCATATAGTAATGAGAGGATGCCAGAAAGACTCTATTCCTGAAGAATGGATCAAGAGAATGATAAAATGGGATTTGTTTACAAATCCTGAGACCAAAGAATTTGACAAGGCCACTCCAAATGATGAAAAACTTAGGCTGTCAAAACAATGGAAAGATTTTTTGTCTGAAGAAAACTATTGGATCTCCTTCTTTGAATGGAGAAAACTACAACAAGCCCCTGTAGTCCAAATGATAGGAGAGAGCTCAGAGTCTCCTAGACACAAGTGGAAAAGTCTAGATGGAAGCATAGTTGAATCAAACTCTACTTTTCCATCCTTCAAAGGAATTATACTTGAAGACAGTTCTAAACAAGCCAGAGCAGTTCCTTTGTTACTATCTGATGAAGCCATTCAGTTGTCTGGAATAGACAAGAGAGTCCAGTCTGTCTCTGAACAAATAAACTGGACAAATACTGCACTAAGAGGAATGGCCACACATACTTTTGTCACCAACGACTATGCAAGAAAAGAACAGATCATGGATCTGCAGGTGTCTACTAATACAATTGTTAGATCTGTAGACCAAATCCAAGAAGAGGTCGTTGATGTAAAAGACAAAATGGATTCTGCTTTAAATGAAATCTCATATAGAGCCAGAGAGTCAAGCAGAAACCATGAATAAATTATGGAAGGATTAGGAAATGCCTTTTCAGTTATGGGCAAATCTTTAACAGAAATAAAAGGCAGAACCAGTCAACCTGACAAACCTATTCCTACTTCCTTTATCCTTCCTAGTTCCCATATTTCTATCCTGTCTCCTGTATATAAACCATCTGAGACAGAGACTGTACATAAGTTTCCTTTTCATTTCCCTCCTGAAAAAGATGAACCAGAGTCTTCTGAAAAAGCTTGCAAAGATAGATATTCTCTGGTCACTATTAGAAATCCTTCATATGAAAATATTCCATCTCATTCCACCAGGCCAGCAGCCCCTGATCTTGTTGGGAAAGGGAAACTTCCAGAGTCACAAACATTTGCTGATGACTGGTTCCAAGAATGGAACATTGATAATCTGTCCATTGCACAAATAAGGAAGATGATTGATAGAATATATGTCTCTTATAAGATTATGTGCATGAAAGGTAAAACTGAGGTGGAGGCATGCAAGACTATTATTCAATGCTTCACAGGAACTCTTAGTAAATGGTGGGAAGTCATTTCTTCTCCTTTAATGATTACTAAGATGGAAGCATAAATTTTAAAAGATGAAGAAGGTGATATTGTTTATCACTCTGATGGGACTGCAGTTAACAACATGATTGGTGCTCTTACCACACTAATACTTGAGCACTGGTGTGGAACTGAGAATGAGATTGCTGATAAACATGAAATTGTTCTTATGAATATGAAATGTAGAAAGATGTCAGAATATGAACAATTTCACAAAGAATGGACACAGAGAATCTTTGAAGTAAAAGAAAGTAAAAATCTGTTATGGAAACAGGTTTATTTGGCAGCCCTCCCAAGCAAGTTTGTTGAATATCTAAAAATGGAAGAAGTCTTTAAACTTCCCTATGAGCTCTACACTTGGGGAGAAATATATTCTCTGGTAACTAAAGCACTGATAGGGCTATGCACTAGCATGAAAGTGCAAAATTTTGTGTCAAAATCTTCATACCTCCCTGATCAAAAGTCTATTTGTGAACAATATGGGTTGTATCTGACAAATCCAGTAAGAAAAAGAAGAAAAGGACCTAAAGATATAAAATGGGAAAAGGGTAGAAAATATAAAGCTAGGTATAAAAATATGCCTAGAACCCACTATTATGAGCCAAAGGACATTCGGCTCAAATCACATACTTATGAAGCAAAGCAGAAAGTAATCTGCTGGATCTCTGGAAAACATGGACACTATGCTCATGAATGTCCAGATAATGAAGCCTCTAGGAAAGCCAAAGGAAAATTTTCTGAACAAAAAGCAAAAGAGGCTCAAGAAAGGAAACAGTTAGTATTAAAGCTTCACTGCAACGGATGTGGAGCTAACAGTCATGATACTAACTCCTACCCCTACAATCTCGTTAAACCTAAGGAAGAAATCCATCTATTGAGGGAAGGTTGTTGTTCTTCATCTACTACTACATCTCAATTTGAATATACTTCAGATGAAGAAATTCTTATGAATCAGGATTGTAACAGTAGCAATCCAAATTTCTGTACCTGTGAAAGTAGTACTGAAAGTTCTGACTCTGAGTCAGAGCCAGAAAGAAAAGAGAAATTGAAGGTCTGTATGTTCCAAGATACAGGAAATCAAGAAGTACAAATGCTTGCTCAGATTAAAGGCCTTCCAGAAGGGGATATGAAAAAATCTCTTCTAGAAACATTCATCAAGACTGTTAAAACTGAACAGAGAAGTAAAACCTCTGAAATAACAAAAAGACAGCCTTTGTTTTTAGATGCTTCCTTTGACAAAAATACAAAGACCTATATCAAATTTAACAGAGAACCAAAGCTGCATAATATCTCTGTTATAGATCTAGCCAAAGAAGTTCATCTTCTTAGAAAGGAAGTATCTGGATTAAAAGAAAAAATTGAGAAATTAGAAGGAGATGTTGAATTCAGTTTTAAGATTGATTCTTGGGCCAGACAAGAAATTGAGATTATAAAAGAAAGGCTAGAATCAATTCCTCCTCCTCTTGAGGATGCCCCCTTTGAAATAGTCTTACAAGAAACACGGGCAACAGATATGCAGGGTATAACAGGAATGCAAGTCTTGCCTGTCAAATACCAGAAATACTATGTCAAGATCCAGTTAGAAATCAATCAAGAAGTATTTTCCTTGACTGCACTCATAGATATTGGTTCTGATTTAAATCTGTTACACAAAGATATCATTCCTGCTAAATACTGGCTTCCTAGTTTCAGCTCTGCTACTGGACTAGGAAATGTAAATACTTCTTTTAATTTTGAAGTTCCTAAAGGTGTGATGTTGCTTGAAGATTATGCTTTGGGAATGAGGTTCCAAATCTCTGAATTACCTATTGACTGCATATTAGGTACACCATTTCTCTCTGCAGTAGAACCACATGGTTCTTGTATTTGCCCAAATGGAAAACCTGGATATTTCATCACTATGCCAAGCATCAAAGGCCATCCTCCTAAAAGGATTGAATTATCTTTTATTTCTGATATACATATGCATATTGCATACTATAACAAAAGCCTGGTTATAGTTGAAGTTTTTGATGATGAAAGAAACGCCCCAGTCACTCATTATCTGGATGATGAAACACCTTGGGAAGAATTTAAAAGAAACTGGAAACCTGAATGGCAATTCAGATCTGCAAATGAAGTAATCTTGGGAATACCTAGCTTCTCAAGAAATACAAATGTAAATGTACTTCCTCCTCAGTATGCACTGGGAAGAATACACCAAGCTGCTACCCTTGCATCCAGAAGCAAATTAATAGAAATGGGGGATTTAAGCAGACTCAGATCTGGTAATAGACAATGGTTTGATTCCCAAACACACAGATGGGAAAACACTCCTACATACCAGTTTTACCAAATTAACAGGATGCAAACTATTCAAGATTGGCCAAACAGAGATCCTGAAGAGAAACTCTTTGATATAACTTATCATCAGTACAAGGCTATGTGGTTTAATGTCTGTATTTGGACAGACAAGTATAAATATTATTACTGTATGATCAAGTTTGCAGTAACATTTATCCTTCATCCTGAACCAGAATGGCTGTTAGAATGGTGGAAGAAGTTTGGTCTGAATCCAGTAAATGTTCATCCCCGTGTTTCAGAAACTGCCAGAATGTTTCTCTATCCTAACAGAAATCTGGAAAGAATCCAAGACTTATTTTCTGAAGAAGAATATAAAATGTTTTTCATCAGAGAAATACATACATGGGTAGTCCGGATAAAGTATATGCTGCATCAAGAAAGAAGTGGAAACGAGGATCCTAAGTTACACCAAAAAGTATATACTCAGCATTGGGATCCGTATAGTTTTAGGCATTTTCATGATCATCCCATAGAATAATGGTTTCCGTGGGTTTATCCATAAAACTCCACTATGTAATAATTCATGTCTAAATGGCCGACAGTGGTGCCATTCGGGTTCCGTGGGTTGCCCGTCATCAACTCCACTTTGTACAAAATCATGTGATGTGTTGTCATAGTGGATTCATTTCAAATAAAAAGAGAATCTTGGAAACTCAGAGCACTTCTCTGACTTTTGGTGTGGTTTGACCCACATTTCCAAGATGCTCTACTGTTTAGCATGTGATGTCCTTTTTTATGAGTACTCTGGTCGGGGAATATTGCACAATCACCCCGTCAGATCTTTTCTTTTGGTGATTTGATCCGAGTGTCCTGCGTGATTATCCCGACAAATCTAATATCGTATCCTACTTTCGGTTGAAGTGAATAAAGATGAATGATTTGGTCAGAGATTCTTGCGTGAATACATCTGCCAAATCCCAAAAAGTATGATTTAGTGGTCGACACATGGGACCATAAGTCTATTCGGGCATCTAGCTTCATGATCACTCTTCCTTCCCGAACTTGTATAAAGGAAGGATGAGGGGTTCATTATCGTCAATCTCGAATTGAGTGAGTAGTGAGTCAGTCTAGGATTCTAAGCTTCCCTTATGTCTGAAGCTTTGTGTCATTCTGTCTGTGAGTCAAGCGAAGAGCATCCTGCTCAGAGTCTGTAATATGTGCATCTGGCACAAATATATTGTAATAACCACAAGCTTTATGCTCTGATAATATAAAGACTTTCGCTTGTTATATCTCTGATGCTTGTCTATTGTCTCTCTATTATGCGCACGTTGTGACTTCATTTATTTGCCTGTATTTGCATCCGTTGTTCCTTGGTACTGCTAGGTCTGAGTTCCTCATCATGTTGGCAAGGTTCCTCGTAGATGGTGTAAACGCATCTGCCGAGCAGTGGTAGTAAGTCCCGTCAGGCAGGAGGCCGCTTAGGGCAGTTGTAGCTGCAGAGATTCGCCTAAAACCAGTTATAGGGTTCAAATAGAACTGCGAAAGGCTCGATGGACTTCGAGTGGTGGGGTTCAGGAAGATAAGCAGAGTAAAGCAGTTAACCCAACGACATTGGTTCTGACGGAAGTAGCAGAAACCAGAAGACCAGATGGTGAAGGGAGATTGCGCATGAGACAAGCGATAAATACGTCAAGCTTCATTCTCTTACAGAGGAGGCCCCTGACAAAGTTGTTCGTCTGGAGCAGTTTTACAAATGGTATCAGAGCCATGCACTCATTTTCAACCCGGGTATGATATCAGACTCTCTCTGTGATCTGATATAGCTATTCGCTCTATTTATAGAAAAGTTTATGTTTGAATCTTACCTAGTATTCTGAGTTTTCTAGTTTCTGCCTGAGCAGTCGGCCAGGAGCCTGTCTAATCTTCTTTCGAGAAGACATAAGACTAAACGCCCTGCTTTTCTATACAGAAATAGTAAGATCCGAATACTACTATGGATTCGTTTAATTGTCATAGATGTATAAATAATACTGTAGAATCCTCTGTCTCTACTTCATAACATACTTCCTGTCTTATGATCCATTATATGCCTTCAATTGAGTCTTTAGATCCCCGTATTAAAGACATCTATAAGGGTATGAGACCACCTGGTACTCCTAAGTATGGGCTAGGATATACTGAACGATGTGATACAGTCTGGAGCAGTTTTACAAATGGTATCAGAGCCATGCACTCATTTTGAACCCGGGTATGATATCAAACTCTCTCTGTGATCTGAGATAGCTATTCGCTCTGTTTATAGAAAGTATTTTGTTTGAATCTTACCTAGTATTTCGAAATTGCTAGTTTCTGCCTGAGCAGTCGGCCAGGAGCCTGTCTAATCTTCTTTCGGGAAGACATAAGACTAAACGCCCTGCTTTTCTGTGCAGAAATAGTAAGATCTTAATACTAAAGTATGGATTCTAGGTCAGTCTCTTTTAGAGAAGTTAAAAATGCTGAAGAAACTAGTACCTCTGATTGTGACTCTGTAAATACTCTTGAGTCAATGTTTTCTTTAAGTAGGTCCCAAAGTCTAAACCATGCTAGCATAGAAGAAGTAGAACTAAATCCTCAAACTGCATGGAAATTACCTGCAATAGCCCCTAGTAAGGTTTATCAAGACCTAAATATGTTCCACCTAAAAGTTGTAACTAGATTCGTTGTGAAAGAATTTGTAAGTACAATACAGCAGAACTGTGACATTACTCAAACCATTTCCCTTATCAATCCTAACGAAGTCCAAAAGGAAGCCAAAAGACATGGAACAAAATTCCTACACTTTGGATGTATTAGAATTGGCATAAATCCTCTTGTTCATAAAGGGATAGATGCATATGTCTTATGCACAGTAAGGGATTTAACTCATAATAAGTTTACCGATTCTCTCATAGGAGGAATTGTTGCTCCTTTATCTAATGGACCAGTCTTCTTTGACTGCTATCCAAATTTTTATGTATACACTTTTGATGAGAATATTGTTGATATATTAAAGCTTCAAATCAGGACAACTGGATTTGATACCAGGGCCACCAGAACTAATATAGCTATCCAAGTCATGGGATGTTTCAGACACACCAATACTATGTTCCCAGCAGTCTTACATACCCCTAGCAAAGAGTCACAGTCTAGTACTCTAGTCATAACTGACCCATTAAATCAAAAAATGGAACATTGTACTATTAGATGGGAAAATATTTCCTTCCCAACTGATTGGGTCATTGATATACCAAAACCGCCTATACAGAAGTCTATTACTTCTGCCCAAATAAAAGAAATGCCAAACTCTGCAGTGATTTCTTTTCCTCAAAAACCTATCTCTAAACCTTCTACTTCAAAGGCACCGACTCCTTCCCTCTGCCTACATCCTTCGCTCCATTCTCTGGCAAATCAAACAAGCAAAGTCCCCTTCTCTGTTAAATTTTTTTATTGTGGAGAATTAATTACTCTGTCCACTATTTCTACTCTTGAAGAAGGAGTACAGTTTGAGCATTTGAATCATAATCCCAGAACAAATCTACCACCGCCAAACTCTACTGCTAAGGACCAATGACCCCATCCTCAATGTTCTGATATTCCTTTTCCCCATGATACTCATGTCTTGGTTATCCAGGATGGTCTCTTTGCAGAAATAAAAACAAGGCAAGAAGCATATATTCCTAAAGATATGAGGAAACCATCTTCTGCTGAGATCAGAAAATTCTTATCTCTCTTTAAAGGATGCAGAAAACAGAACATTAACCTAGGATGGATGAAAGAGATGATAAATTGGGATTTATATACTCATCCAGAAGCCATAGGATTTGCTAAAAGTACTCCAGATTCAGAGAAAATCAAGCTAGCACAGAAATGGAAAAGTCATATGGATAAAGAAGATATTTTTATATCTTTCTTTGAATGGTATAAAAAGAAGCCTCTTGTCCAATCCTAGAAATTAAGCCCCCAGAAAGCCAGTCTTATGAATTGTCCAGTAAATACTCTTCCTATATCCGATATAGGAAGAGAAATAAACAAAATAAAGAAATCTATGGCCAAAACTACAAGCAAGAATTCTGAAGAAGAAGAAGAAAGTCTTCAAATCCAGCATCAAAAGTATCATGTCTTGATAGAATTAAGAATTCAAGACCTGCATTTCAAATTGAAGACATTGATCGATACTGGATCAGATCTAAATATGTTGAATAAGTATGTTATTCCTGTCTCGTTATGGTAAAAAACAAAAGCTATGGTTGTAGGATTAGGAAATATCCCAAATGATATTTCATTCCAGATCCCAGAAGCAATCCTCTGTTTCCAAGATTTATGCCTTAAATTAAAATTTATTTTGGCAGATATTCCAGTTGCTTGTATCCTTGGCACTCCTTTTCTTGTTGCAGTCTCACCTCATGGATCAACCATGGTGACTCCTGATAAGCCAAGATATTTTTTTACTTTACCAGAAGGAAAGATAATCAAGGTTCCTTTTGTGTCTTCCCCCAGAATTTCAGACGCAGTACAGCTAAATCTCAGAAAATTGGAGAAAGTCAGAGAATTAAAGGAAATCCAGTCTGAAATTAGAATAAGGGATCAGTTGATAAGGCCAAATGTTCAGCAAAAGATCCAACTTCTAAAAGAAGAATTTATAAACTCTGTCTACTCTGAAAATCCTACTGCTTTTTGGAAACAGAAAAAACATGAAGTTTTTCTCCCCTATAAAGAAGACTATCAAGGAAAACCTTGCAAAAGTAGGGCCATACCCATGAATGATGAATATCAAAAACTGTGTGCAGAAGAAATTGAGATTTTACTTAAAAAGGATCTGATCAGAAAATCTACTAGTCCCTGGAACTGTTATGGATTTTATGTCAATAAGCATTCAGAACAAATCAGAGGAGTTCCTAGGTTAGTAGTGAATTATAAACCTCTCAATAAAGTCTTGGCAGATGATACTATCCTATTCCAAACAAGAGCAGTCTTGTTACTAGAATTGCAGGAGCAAAAATATTTTCCAAATTTGACTTAAAGTCAGGATTTTGGCAAGTAGCAATTCATGAGCAAGACAAATTTAAAACTGCTTTTAATGTTCCTGTCGAACACTATGAATGGAATGTAATGCCATTCAGACTTAAAAATGCACCAACCAAATTTCAAAGAGTTATGGATGACACTCTCAAGCCTTACTTTGATTGGCTTATTGTGTACATTGATGATATTCTTGTTTTCTCCTCCTCTTTAGACCAGCATTTTAAGCATCTCAAAATACTTTTGCAAGTGATCAAGCAAGTAGGACTAGTTCTGTCCAAGAAAAAGATTGAACTCTTCCAGACTCAAGTCAAATTTCTGGGCCACACTATTAATAATGGGCATATTACTCTACAGACTCATGATGTTGAGTTTGCAGATAAATTTCCAGATAAGATTTTGGACAAGACTCAGTTGCAGAGATTTTTAGGAAGTTTGAATTATATAAGCCATTTTTATAAAAAATGTGCACAATATAGAAAACTTCTTAATGATAGATTGAAGAAGGAGTCATGTCCATGGACAGATGCTCACACCCAGGCCGTAAAGAATATCAAAGCAAAAGTCAAAAATCTACCAATCTTGCATATTTCTGATGACAATCTTCCCAAGATTGTAGAAACTGATGCCAGTAATATTGGATGGGGAGCAGTATTAAAACAAGTCAGAGATAGAGGAAAAGAAGAAGTTATTCAATTTGCCTCTGGTTTATGGCATGCAGCAGAGAAAAACTACTCTGCTTTAGAAAAAGAAATTAAGGCTGCTTTGAATGTTATACATAAGTTTGAAATCTATTTAATTTATAAAAGATTTCTTTTAAGGACCGATGTAGAAGCTATGAATAAAGTCCTTAATAAAGATTTGAAGAATCCAGGAGATCATAAGTTTTCTCGTTGGCAATCCCTCTTCAGTAATTTTGATTTTTCAATAGAACATATCAAAGGAATCAACAATTCTTTGCCAGATTTCTTAAGCAGAGAACATCTACAAAATCAAAGTCTAGTAATTTCTATCCAACTCAGAGAAGTATCAGAACAGATAATTAATACTCCTGATTCTTTAAGATGGGAGGATTATGCTTCAGGATGGATTCCTATATGGGAGTTGAGAAGTACAAAAATACTATCTCAAACAACTCAAGTCCCATATTCAAGCCTGGTTCCAGAAGTTCGAAGAAGAGGAAACTCAAATGTTTTGTCTCCTGTGATAAATGAAGATATTAGAAAGGCATCCCAAGGACAGTATGCCTTAACAGAACTCTTTCATGACATAACCTTAATCTGGGATATAAGAGACAATGAAGGGCATAACCAGCAATATTTCTGTCTTAATAGACCCAGGTTATTATCACAGTGGCCTGAAGGAAATTCTGGTATTATATTTCCAGAATCCAGTTTTAATTATCATGATTATAGAGATCTGTGGGGGCAGTTTGTTCAACATGAAGATGTCTTAATTATGGTTAAGTTTGGTAGTGTAAACTCTTCAACTGCAGCAAGGCCTCCTGTATGGATTGTTGACTGGTGGAAATACTTTGGGCTCAATAAAGAAGCAATAGATCCGCATATCTTAGAGACCTTCTCCAATCTTTCCCATGTGCGAGATTTGTACTATCAAGGGCCGAATGATGGAGAACTTCTTCATATGTTCATATTGAATCACTATCAATGGGGAATCAAATCCAAGACTGTCCTTCAAAGGATCAATGGGGTCCTATTCATAGTACGAAAAATCTATACAAAATCTTTGGATACACTACATTATCCTGAAAGATTTTCGAGCTTCATTGAAAATGATTAAATCTTTTGTAACATAATTCATGTCTAAATGGCTGACAGTGGTGCCATTCAGGTTCCGTGGGTTGCCGTCACCAACTCCACTTTGTACATAATAATGTGATGTGTTGTCATAGTGTTTTCATTTCAAATAAAAAGAGAATCTTGGAAACTCGGAGCACTTCTCCGACTTTTGGTGCGGTTTGACCCACATTTCCAAGATGCTCTACTATTTAGCATGTGATGTCCTTCTTTATGATTACTCTGGTCGGGGAATCTTGCACGATCACCCCGTCAGATCTTTGCTTTCGGTGATTTGATCCGGGTGTCCTGCGTGATTATTCCGACAAATCTAATATCGTATCCTACTTTCGGTTGATGTGAATAAAGATGAATGATTTGGTCAGAGATTCCTGCGTGAATACATCTGCCAAATCCCAAAAAGTATGATTTAGTGGTCGACACATGGGACCATAAGTCTATTCGGGCATCTAGCTTCATGATCACTCTTCCTTCCTGAACTTGTATAAAGGAAGGATGAGGGGTTCATTATCGTCAATCCCGAATTGAGTGAGTAGTGAGTCAGTCTAGGATTCTAAGCTTCCCTTCTGTCTGAAGCTTTGTGTCATTCTGTCTGTGAGTCGAGCGAAGAGAATCCTACTCAGAGTCTGTAATCTGTGCATCTGGCATAAATATATTGTAATAGCTGCAAGCTTTATGCTCTGATAATATAAAGACTTATGTTTGTTATATCTCTGATGCTTGTCTCTCTATTATGCGCACATTGTCTCTCTATTATGTGCACATTATGACTTCATTTATTTGCCTGTATTTGCATCCGTTGTTCCTTGGCACTGCTAGGTCTGTGTTCCTCATCCTATTGGAAAGGTTCCTCGTAGCTGGTGTAAATGCATCTGCCGAGCAGTGGTAGTAAGTCCCATCAGGTAGGAGGCCGCTTAGGGCAGTTGTAGCTGCAGAGATTCGCCTAAAACCAGTTATAGGGTTCAAGTAGAACTGTGAAAGGCTCGATGGACTTTGAGTGGTGGGGTTCAGGAAGATAAGCAGAGTAAAGCGGTTAACCCAACGACATTGGTTCTGACGGAAGTTCAGGAATAGAGTATTTATGGCATCCTCTCATTACTATATGAAATTTATGAATTTCTTCTATAGTAGGTCTCTGAATATTATCAGGCAAGGGATTATTAAATCTACAGTCAGGAATGACTGTATCACATTGTTCAGTATATCCTAGCCCATACTTAGGAGT
>ML797363.1:283748-297418 GCA_009831015.1 Picea engelmannii
CTCACATATAATATATGTGAGCCTGCTCACATATATTATATGTAAGCCTGCTCACATATATTATATGTGAGCCGGCTCACATACAGGCTCACATATATATATCTCACATATAATATATGTGAGCCAGCTCACATATATTATATGTGAGCATGCTCACATATATATATCTCACATATAATATATGTGAGCAGTCTCACATATAATATATGTGAGCAGGCTCACATATAATATATGTGAACCTGCTCACATATATTATATGTGAGCCGGCTCACATATATTATATGTGAGCCGGCTCACATAGAGGCTCACATATATTATATGTGAACCTGCTCACATATATATATGTGAGACTGCTCACATATATTATATGTGAGACTGCTCACACATATTATATGTGAACAGGCTCACACATATTATATGTGAGCAGGCTCACACATATTATATGTGAGCAGGCTCACACATATTATATGTGATCAGGCTCACCCATATTATATGTGATCAGGCTCACACATATTATATGTGAGCAGGCTCACACATATTATATGTGAGCCTGCTCACATATATTATATGTGAGACTGCTCACATATATTATATGTGAGTAGGCTCACATATATTATGTGTGAGCTTGCTCACATATATTATGTGTGAGCAGTCTCACATATAATATATGTGAGCAGTCTCACATATAATATATGTGAGCAGGCTCACATATATTATATTATATGTGAGACTGCTCACATATATATATGTGAGACTGCTCACACATATTATATGTGAGCAGGCTCACACATATTATATGTGAGCAGGCTCACACATATTATATGTGAGCAGGCTCACACATATTATATTATATGTGAGCAGGCTCACACATATTATATTATATGTGAGCAGGCTCACACATATTATATGTGAGCAGGCTCACACATATTATATGTGAGCAGGCTCACACATATTATATGTGAGCAGGCTCACACATATTATATTTGAGCAGGCTCACACATATTATATGTGAGCAGGCTCACACATATTATATGTGAGCAGGCTCACACATATTATATGTGAGCAGGCTCACACATATTATATGTGAGCAGGCTCACATATATTATGCTCACATATAATATATGTGAGCAGGCTCACATATATTATGCTCCCATATATTATATATGAGCAGGCTCACATATATTATATGTGAGACTGCTCACATATATTATTATATGTGAGACTGCTCACATATATTATTATATGTGAGACTGCTCACATATATTATATGTGAGCCTGCTTAGATATAATATATGTGAGCTAGCTCACATATATTATATGTGAGCCTCCTCACATATATTATATGTGAGCAGTCTCACATATATTATATGTGACCAGGCTCACATATAATATATGTTTGCAGGCTCACATATAAGATATGTGAGCAGGCTCACATATATTATATGAATAGATTTTTAAAATTGTTATTTATTTACAATTTGGTATATTTTATAAGTGTTTAATAACAAAGCTATTTCCAAAAAGGTATATAAACATTATCATGTCACTATCTGGAAAGTGCATAGCAAGAAAAGTGATTTTAAGAAAATCACTCTCTAGAAGGTGCATAGCAAGAAAATTGCTTTTAAGAAAATCACATGAAATGCAACTTATTTGGGGTTCAATGATCATGTCACCCTCTAGAAGGAGCATAGAAAGACACCCTATGAAAGGTGCATAGCAAGAAAACAGCTTTTATGGGAATCACCTAAAATTTAATTTATCTAGGGCTCAATGATCATGTCACCCGGGGAAAGTGCATATGATCATGTCACCCTGGGAAGGTGCATAGCAAGAAAATTGCTTTTAAAGGAATCTTTGAATAAATTAATAAATTTGTTATTTAATTCATAAATTTACCATGTATTGTGTAAGTGGTTAATATCAAAACTATTTACAATTAAACTTGATCTTTAACTTACGTTGGGTATAATAATCCTATGTTCCATCCACCCATGAAATAATCTACCTACTTAATGAACGACAAAATATTTATAATTATGAGAAAACCTTAATGAGAAACTTTTTAATGAGTAAATGTTTGATAGAGTTGAAGCATAGATACACATAATAACACAATTACAATGGGGTTTACTTCTCTTATATAGAGTTTGAGAGTTGATATTTGTCCAAAACCCTAAATAATAATAATAATAATAATCAGAAAACCTTAAATTTACTATAATGATTTTATTACCCATATAAGCCTTAAATTCTAACACCCACTTTTAAGGCTTATAGTACTAAAAACAAAACTCATTGAAAGAAAACACACTCTAACTGCAAACACATTTACTGGAAACTAAAGCAATAGAATCAAACATTCTTCAAACATTTTTTATTTGGGCATAATGGTCCTATCTAGTGCCATCCACCATGAAATAATCTACATACTTAATCAATGACAAAAGATTTATATGAAAAGCTAGTTAACCTATTATAAAACAAAATACACATAATAGCACATAATTATGAGGAAACCTTAATGAGTAAATGTTAAATAGGGGTGAGGCATAGATACACATAATAACACAATATTATATAATAATAATAAATTGTATTTCATACAATTATAATGAGGTTCACCTCTCTTATATAGAGTTTGAGAGTTAATACTTGTCCAAAACCCTAAATGCTAATAATAACTGAAAAACCCTAAAGTCACTATAGTGACTTTATTACCCATACAAGCCTTAAATTAAAACACCCTCTTTTAAGGCCTGTAGTACTAAAAACAAAACTCATTGAAAGAAAACACACTCTAAGTGAAAACACATTTACTGAAAACTAAAATAATAGAATCAAACATTCTTCAAACATTTCTTCTTTACAAACATTGCTTGAACCAGTAAGACTCCTTCAAGTTACTCCCTATTCCTCCAAAAGGTATAGTCTCTAACCTGTAATCCAAATTCCTAGCATCATTGGACACCATTTGCATATGAAATGCCTTGTGGTCCTTGTAAAGGTATGATACAAAAATTCTAGGTCCCATATCTCCCCTAAACTATAGAATAGAAATCCCCACATGCATGTATCATAACCCTAATGAGATCTAGTTTCTCTAATCCACAAGCATCCTAAAATATTTGAACATCTATATATCCTATAATGCCCTAGTTTTGATTCCCAAATCAATATTGTGTATGTATATGATGAATGGATAAAAGAAAAACAATTTAATATGTAAGATTGTACATTGAATGATAATAATAATAATAAAAGGCATCACATGTTGCAGAAGAGAAGGAAAAAAAGAATCGAGGGCTATGACTCAAAAAGAGAGAAAAGAAAGGGGACTAAGGGGGATAAATAAAAATAAAATTATTTTATTGATAAGCTTGAGTCTTTAACCTTGTTTAATTACCATTCCTTAATCCTTGGTATTAGTGATAAAAGAGGAAAAACATGTACTTTTCATGAAGACATGTAGTTTCCCATTTACATACAATTTTACCTATGGCTTTCTCAATCATGTGGGGAGGAGAGAGTTAGAAGGTTTTGGGGGAGTTCAAATGTTTTTGGGTGTCATTTGAATTAATGGAGAATTTGAATTATCAAGGGTTTGGAGTGACCAATCAATTAGAACAGCCACTTTGATTCAAATCTTTGTATTGTTCAAGTTATCATTCAGTGGAAGAATTCAAGTTATCAAATTTTGAAGAGGTCAAATTGTTATCTTGTTGGAAAACTAAAGATAGTTATTCCCTAACATAGAATGACCATGGACATAGTATAAACATGTTATGGAAAGTTACAACCACAAATTATGATAGAATTGTGACTATATGGATTGATAATCATTGTCATTGAGGAATTCGCTATAGATGATAATCCATGGAATCACAGCAATGATATTTCCTAGCCAGCCTATGTTAGAGCCCTAGAGGGAAGTGGGATAGCCTAAGGGACAAATGAGTAGATAATTGGATCCCATTCCTTGGTTTGTGTAGGTTAATGGGGAAAGAGGGTTGTTGATTGGGACTACTATAGGAGTAAATATAATGATTGTGAACCTAGAAATTGGGTTGTGAGAAGAGATTTAGACCTAGTCATAGAAAACGTTTTCCCTTATGGATTCATATCCTCAAGTCGAGAGTGATCTTTGTTGTAGAGAGAATTGGTGTAGTGGGGAACCTATTGTTGGTTGGAACGTGATTCTTTTGCAGTCTATTGGTGGAAAATTTCCAAACAAATAAGTGTTCATTAATGTACTTTTGAATTGTGTTGAATTAATGTTGTTTATGTTATTAATTTTATTATCTGGTTTGTTCAATCTTGTTTTCATGTGTAAGCCTACAATTATAATTTACGGTGTCATTGTTGATTGATTGATTAATCATTCTTTCATAACTCTACATTGTCACACCTGGATATATTAATTAATTGATATCATGATAGTGAGGAAAGGTATCAAAGAAACAAATTTGGAGTGAAATTGGTGGTTTCAAGAAGTATCATATATCCTCAAAGTACACAAAGGGTATTATGTATGTTACAATATGGTATAAGAGCTACTAGTTATAGCATTGGGGATATATGGGCTAGATTTCAATTGTATACGGGAGAATAACTAGGAAAGTATTCTTGAAGAGGCCAATTGTTGGAGTGATGGCTCAAATTCTTAGAGCATACAAAGGCACAATTTGTGTAATTTTTTTGTTGTAGAGTTCTTCTCTATGGAAAATTGAGTAGAAACGTAGTTTGTAGGATATGTATTTAACAAAATTTCCATGAGGAGAAAGGATTATATAAATCCATAACTTCCACCTTAGAAGCTCAAATTGGGTATGGATGTAGTCATTGGAAGGCTAATTCAAAGGGGAATAATTTTGATGGATCATATCTTGGAGACGTTCTTTAGAATTCCTCAAAAAATGAGAAGAAACAGGGGAGTAGCCTTGATTTAATAAAATTGATGAAGTGCATAGTTACCAACATTTGAAAGATAATGCTACAGACCTAGAATTGAGATGTATCTAACAATTTTATTGGTATGCACATTTCTTTTAGAGTTAGAGATAAAGAAAGGACAAGTGAAGAATAGAATTGAAGAATATTATTGAAGAAGAGACATGGCATATGTACAAGAATCTTAAATCAATGAACAAGAAGTTAGAGGTCTGAATATCATCATAGAAGAGACAAGATTTAATGAGCATAGAAAGATAATGAAGTCATTATAGCTAGTAGAAACTATAAGGAGCTTAAATATCGAGGTGAAAAGTTGTAGAGATGATAATGAGAGGATGTTAAAAGCTCAAGAGAAACAAAATTAGTTGAACACTCAGATACTACTGAGCTTAAATCATTTACAAAATAAAATGAACAATGGATCAGGTTCAAGGTATGAGGAAGGAGGCAGAGTCCATTAAATAAGAGAAAAACATGGAAGATCTAGGAACTCAATAAGTGTTATCAAAAATCAAAGGAATCATTACTCACTAGCACCTTCAACATGGAAGCCATATGCATTTGAAGAATCATAGAGAAGCCCAAAAGTGTCTCCATTTTTTAAATAGAGTTGAAAAATATGACCATGGAAGAATATGAGAAGAGGTTTTTGGAGATATTGAGGTATGATTTTTATAAAAAAATATGAGAAGGAAAAGACACAACAGTTCCTTAGTGGGTTTCTTGCATTCTACAAAGATAAAACATAATTTGATGAACCTAAGACTATTGAAGAGACAATTAGGAAGCCCAAATATTTGTATGACTAGAGCGAAGGCAGAGAATATTTTTAGAAGTTTGGAGAGATAAGAAAAAGGGAAAGCAAGATGAAAGGAATAAGGGATTTCAACCTCCATTCTTAAAGAATTGTCTAACACATATCAACAAATCCAACCATCTTAGAGTAGATTTAGGATGGAAAAATCCTTAGGGAAAAGGGAAAAGGAGCCAATAAAATGTTGGGGATGTGAAGGAGACCATTTGTTTAGAGGTTTCCCTCGAAAGGAAGGAAAAATGAGGAACGTGCAAAACATACAAGGGGAAACCATAGTGGAATATGTGGGCAGGAACATCACAAGAATATATGTCACCCTATAAAATCAATAGGAATACCATCAATCAAACATTATTGAGGTTGAAGGTAAGATTTCCAGTCAACCTTTTGAAATTTTAATTGATTTAGGAGCACTTCACAATTACATTGCCCCTTATTTGGTTGAAATATTTCACTTGAAAAGAAGTAAGCATGAGAAATTGTGGTTTGTTCAATTAGATAATGGAACTAAAAGAAAAATTAATGAGATTGTCAAAGGTTTCTCGTTATATATGGATGATGTTAGCATTATTGCAAACCTTAGAATAATAGCACTTGGTTCATATGATGTTCATATTGGAATGGACTAGTTGGATGCACATCATGCTATCCTAGATTGTCATAGTAATACATTCACTTAACTTAATGAAGAAGGAAAGTAGAGGATAGTGAAAGGCATGCTCAAACCCATTTTGTAAGGGAGATTTCATCGTTACAGTTGAAAATATGCTTCAGTAAATGGAATCGATTGTATGTAGATCATGTGGAAGATTCGATAAAGTGCATAAGCCCAACACTTGAGGAATTTCTAGTTCCACAAGAGTATGCATATGTATTTGGGGAAATACCAAGTTTACTGCCAAAAAGAGAAATTTATTTCTTTGTTAAATTGATGTGTGGAGTTTCTAAAGTATCTAAGACTCCATACATAATGAGTACACCTAAATTGAAGGAGCTACAAATTAAATTAGAATAATTATTAAAGAATGGGTATATAATCCCAAGTGTCTCGCCTAGGGGAGCACTGGTACTCTTTGTAAAGAAGAAAGATGGGCCTTTGCAGTTGTGCATTTATTGTAGATAGGTGAAAAAGGTCACCATGAGAAATAAATATTCTCTACCAACAACTGATTACATATTTGATCAATCAAGAGGAGCAAATATATTTTTGAAGATATATTTGAGGATGAGCTACCGTCGGATAAGGATAAAGGATGAAGGAATTAGTAAGACATCTTTCAAAACTAGGTATGGACACTATGAATTTGTAGTGGCGCCATTTGGACTAATAAACGCACCAATGACCTTCATGTGCTTAATGAATGGAATATTTAGAAATTAATTGTACAAGTAATCAAGAAGTAATCAGAAAACCATAGACATCCAAAAACCTAACCCTAGGAGATGAAGTGCCAAAATTCATGTGGTCCCCGACGGGGTAAGTTGGTACATCAACTTCCTGGGGTTGTAACTTTTGCATATGATCTTCGTTTTAGGGGCATGATAGTCTGTTGGAAAGCTCTATCCAAGGACTACACATTTTATTGTCACGCTTTGACTATGTCTATAGTGAGACTGTGGTGAGCCCAAAAAATGTTGTTTAAGGCCTCAAAACGTCCCCAAAAGTTTGGGACCCAAAAAGCTAGAAAAAATTGACAAGATGAAAATTGTATGTGAGACAGTTGGAAGAGGTGGGTGGCCACTGATATCCACCTAGATCAATCCTCCCTCATTAGGAAGTAATGGTCTCCATTGCGTTGAGTTCCCCCATCAGATGAGGAAATTTCTGTTGAATTTGGCCCCAGGTGAGCCACTTGCCTTGGTGCAGGAGTTGCCCTGCTTTGACAACACGATAAAGTCGAAGCTTTCTGTTGGTGAGTTCCCTTGACCTGTGTGTCTACGATCTGATATGTGGATTCATGTTCCATGCATTCAGGGTTGATCTATGTCGGTGTCAACTATTTTTAAATCTCTGAGGTGTCCAATAATGGCGGAAAGTATGGTCAAAGGAGGTCCACATTAAACATTGGGTGCAAGACAAGGAAGGGGGGAATGTTGAGATCAGAAGCATTGTCACCCACAACATTAGTGATGGTGTAAGTTCCATAGTAGAGTGGATGAAGCTTCTGATGGGGTCCTGTAAGGTGTTCTTTCTGCAAGTGCAACCAAACTTTATCTCCCACCTAAAACTTGTGTGGCACCCAGTGTTGGTTATGGCATTGCTTGTTCTTAGCATTGGACTTCTGCAAAATATCTTGAACGTGTTGGTGGATGTGTTGGATTCGTTCAATGAACCGGGTGGCTTTGTCGACTTCGGTTTGAGCATGGGATGATTCGGCTTATGTGGATGCAAAGGGTAGTGAAACATCCATCGAACCCAACGGTTGAAATCCAAACCCCACCTAAAAGGGGATGTGGCTGGTTGAGCTATGTATGGCTCTGTTATAACTGTGTTGAACATAAAAAAGATTCTCATCCCATGTGCACAGATGCTTGGAATTGTACATCTGTAAGATATGCATGATCATCTTGTTGATGACCTCGGTGTGGCCATCTATTTGGGGGTGGAAGGTAATGGATTTATTGATCTTGGTGTACATCCATGACCAGAGGCTAGACCAGAATATGCTAAGGAACTGGTTGTCCCGATATGAGATGATGGTTTGTGGCATTCCAAAGTGTATCCACGCTCATTCGAAGAATAGCTTGGTAGTGGCCTCCGTTGTGATGCTCTTCTTGCAAGCGGCCACAATTGTCATCTTGGAAAATTTATCAAGAACCACAAAAACATAGTCATTTCCCTGCTTGGTTGAAGGAAGTCTTGACATGTAGTCCATCAAGATGGATTCCCAGGGCCTGTCAGGAGTAGGAAGAGGAATGTACATGACTTGTTTCTTAATGATCGGTTTGGAAATGGTGCATGTCGTTCAGGACCTGATATACTTTTTGACATCATGTCGAAGTTCTGGCCAATAGAAATGTTGTTGCAGCATTGCCACTGTCTTTTCGATGCTGAAGTGTCCTACCACCCATCTATAGTGAGATTCCTAAAGCATCTTCTCTCGCTCTCTTGATGAGATGCAGAGATGGACCAGATGGCACAACAACCTGTCCTGAAGATGGAAATCAATGACAGTTGTGTTTGTGCCCAACACATGGTAGCTAGTGGTGAAGTCAAGATCTCTCTCATAGAGTTGGGGCCATTTAGAGGTCTCATGTCCACAATAGTGTATCACTGTGGTTAGTTCTACAACTGGAGGTCAACTGAGGCAGTCAGCAATGCGGTTGGTGCTCCCTGTCTTATACTTGATTTTGAGGTGGACCTGCTGCAAGTATGTGAACCACTTATGATGGTGGTCATTCTGTAATTTTCCTTCTGTCTGCATGAACTATAGAGGCTTATGATCAGTGTGGATGACTATCTCCTTCCCGAGAATGTAATGCCTCCATTGGCGGAAGTCGTGTACAATATTATTGAATTATTTGGCCCCCTTGAGCTAGCCAAGGAGATCGTCAATTAAAAGAATTGGGTATCGGTTCTTGACTGTGATTTTATTTAGGGCCCAGTAATCAATGCATAGTCACTAGATCTCATATTTCTTCTACACAAGAACGATTGGGCTTCCAAAAGGTAATGATATTGGTTAGATGTGCCCCTTTTCGAGTAGCTCTTGGATCTGGTGCTTGATTTCCTTATTTTCTAATAGAGAGTGGCGATAGACTTAGCCATTGGGTAGCGGTGCACCGGGGGTCATATCGATTGAATGCTTGACCTGAAAGTGTAGAGGTACCACATTGGGTGAGAAGAAGATGTCTTTGTATTCTTCCATGACCGTATGCACTTGCTTCTGCTGCATGGAGAGTCATGTCGTGGAGGCCATGGATGTGGTTGCAACCTTCTACTCACTTTGAGTGTGAGTCATGAAGAATACAAACTTCCAGGTCTCATAGATTACCTTCCTGCATTGCTTGGCAGAGATCAATGAAATGGAAGTAGGTGGGGCTACCTCAGGTATCCTATACAATTTCCTATCCAAATTAATAATAACACTACAAGGCCTAGACTCATATACAGCATGGCGTTTCCATAAATAAGGTTGGCCCAAAAGAACATCACAAACTTCAAGAGGGGTGACATCACACAATACCTCATCTTTGAAAGGCTTGATGTCGTAGGGCAGGCGACACTGTTGGCTAACGCAGAGATGGCTACCTTGGCGGAGCCATCCGATGGTGTATGGTTGTGGGTACAGTGTTGTTGGTAGATCCAACCACTTGAAAACCTCCTCTGAAATGAGGTTCTTCTGGCTATCATTGTCAACTATGAAGTGCAGCAGAGTACCCTTCACCCACATATGTGAATGAAATAGGCGCTCACCTTCCTTTGGTTCATCAAGTTCACTGGGCTGGATCTTAGTGGTAGCAACGGTGGCATTGGGTTCTGCGTCAATGATTTGTCTCCCTTTTTTGGTTCTGACTCAGAGTCTAAGCCCACATCTTATTCAAAGGCTTTTACCTTGGCCACCAATGATTTCTTTGAGCAACATTCAATAGTGTTATTCCATGGGCTCTTATGGAACTCGCACCACTTCCTAGTGTCTTTCTTTGTCTTCCCATTGTCCTTCTTTGTTTGCAACTTAGACTGGTTGCCCTGAGGATTTCCATCCTTTCTCTGTCCTTTTTTATGCAAGTTGGGGATGCCTTTTCCCTACTTCTACTATGATGGGTTCGCAGACCCAAACTTTCGCGTCTTTTGTTTGAGCTTCTACTTGATTTTGACAACATATCGATAGGTTGTGCCCAAGGACGAGATGTCTAGAAACTCCATTTATGTCTGGATTTATCTATGCATACCACCGTGGTACTTGAGAACCAGATGTTGCTCAGAGTCTTTGATATCCAACTTAGTAAGCAAGGTATGGAAGACATTGGTGAACTCTGGCATTGTTTGGTCCCTTTCTTGTCGCATTGTGGTCCATCTTGTATATAAGTCATCATAACTTCCAAAAGGGTAGCATTTTTCTTTAATAGCATCCCTGAAAGAATCCAAAGTGGGTGTGACTATAAATAATGTAGATTCATATGTTTCCTTTTGATCATAGAAAGTCTCCCACCAATCTTTGACATGGGGGAAATCCTTAAGGAGCGCAAATGTAATATTTTCTCTATCGAAAAAGTTGTAGACAAAAAAATACCCTTCTAGAAAGTTTAACCACTGGTCTACCACATATGCATTTTTTTGACCTTCAAATATAGGAATATAAAAATTTATATGTACCTTGAAGGGGGCGGCGCCTCCACTCGAAGAAGATGCATTTCCTGTTGATAGTCATCGAAGGATTTGCACAAAATTATCCATCATATTGTTCCTATGTCGCGTGATGGCTTCCTCAAGAAATAGTTTAAAGGGATCTCCTGCCCCATCGTCTCTATTTTCTTCCCCCATGGGCGGTCATCGAGTTCGACGAGGTTGATCTTGCAAAGGCTCAACTAGTTCGAGTCCCAAGACAAAAGAAACATGATTCCATAATGGTAGTGGTGAATGAATTAACCAAAACTACTCACTTTATTTTAGATAAGTTGGCTCATAAGGTAGCTAATGTAGCATATATTTACTTGAAAGAGATTTCTAGGTTACACGGGATAGCTAGAGTAGTTCTTTAGATCCAAATTTTACCTCAAACTTTTGGAAAGGATTATTCAATGGTTTTGGTACATATGTGAACTTTAGTATATCCTATCATCCATAAACAAATGGGAAAATAGAGATATCCAATCAAGTGATTGAAGACATGTTAAGACTGTATGTGATGGATAAGTTGTCCAAGTTGGAGGATTACTTGCATTTTGTAGAATTTCCGTACAATAATGGATATCAAGCTTCACTAAAGATGAGTCTAGTTGATGCATTGTATGGAAGAAAGTGTAATACTCCAATTAGTTGGGACAATCCAGAAAACATAGTAGTACTTGGAATAGAATTTCTAAGAGAAATGGAAGAGAAAATGATTAAGATCAAGCAAATTTTAAAGCAGAATGAGACAAGTAAAAGAGTTATGTTGATAAAGGAAGAATACCAAGGGAATTAAATTTTGGGAGCATGTGTTTCTAAAAGTGAAATCAAAGAAAATTTCATTGAACTTAGGAAGCTACATTAAATTGGCAGCCAAACATTGTGGTCATTTTATTTTCTTGGATAAGATAGGACCTATTGCATACATGATTGCATTACCTGCTACCATGAAAGTTCATAATATATTGCATGTGTTGTTGAAAAAGTATGTGCATGATCCTAACCATGTCATCGATTGGGCTTTGATTCAAGTGGAACTGGAAGGAGATTTCCAGGTACATCCAATGTGTGTATTGGATAAAAAGGCCATTCTACTCGGGAATGGGATCATAGAGTAGGTAAATTTCCAATGGAACCACTACAACCCTGAAGAAGCAATGTGGGAGTTGGAGGATGCAATGCATGTTGCATATCTATAGTTTTTTTGGCATGTTGTTGTAAAAAATATTGTATCTACATGTTGGGAATCAAGACATGTGGTTTCCCATGAAGACATGTGGTTTCCCATATGCATGCAATTTTACCTATGCATTTTTCATCCATGCAAGGAAGAGAGAGTTAGAAGGTTTTTGGGGGAGAGTTTGAATGTTTTCAAGGCCCATTCAAATTAACAAAGAGTCTTATTTATCAAGGGTTCAAGGGGACTTTTATGTTCGAACTACCACTCCAGTTTGAATCTCTATGTTGTTTCAGTTATCATCAGTGGCGGAATTTGAGTTATCAAATTTGGGAGAGCTTGAATTTCCATCATGTTGGGGAAATTAGATACAGTTACTCCATGAGCTAGAATGACCATGGACATAGTATAAATGGGTTCTATAACCACGAATTATGAGAGAATTGTGACTATATGGAATGTGAATCATTGTCATTGAGGAATTCACTACATCTAATCATCCCTGGAATCCTAGCAATGATATCTCCTAGCCATCTTGTGTTGGAGCTTTAGAGGGAAGTGAGATAGCCTATGGGACTATTGAGTAGAGAAGGTTATCTCATTCCTTGGGTTGTTCAAGTTGGTTGGGAAAGAGGGTTGTGGATTGGGATCATTGTAGGAGTAAATATTAACTATGAACTTGGGAATTGGGTTATGAGAAAAGATTTAGAGCCAACCACAAGAAAAGTTTTCCCTTGTGATTCATAGCCTCAGCTTGGGGTGGCCTCTATTATAGAGAGAATTGGTGTAGTAGGGATCCTATGGTTAGGTGGAACATCCTTCTTCTACAACCAGTTAATGAACAAATTCTAGACAAATAAGTGTTCATGAATGTACCTATGAATTGTGTTGAATTAATGTTGTTTATGTTATGAATTTTATGATATAACCCCAAGGGGGGAATATATGGGGTTAAATGTACATGTAATGAGTAAATGAATATTTAATAAAGGGGTCAAATGTGCAGTGTGTAAATAGGTATATATAGAGATCATGTAGTCATTATTGAAGAGATGTGATTGTGATGTACAAATGTATTTGGGTATTTGGAGGAGGTTCTCCTATTCGTTAAGGAGTTATTATGTAACTCATCTCTTTTATCTATAATATTGGAGTGTATGCTCCACTCTCACATTTTATGTACATCAAAGAATTTGGTGCATAACATTTTATTAGTTTTTGCTTTGTTCAGTTCTATTTGCATGTGTAAGCTTGCAAATATAATTTATGAATCCAAGTCCTATTTACATGTGTAAGCATAAAATTATAATTTATGGTGCCATTATTGACTGGATGATTAATTATTATTGCCTAACTCCGTGTTTTCATCCTTACATGTGTTAATTAATTAATAG
>ML797364.1:0-10284 GCA_009831015.1 Picea engelmannii
AAAATTCAACCCTAAGGCACAAAAAAACAAGAAAATGATATTAAACCCCACTAGAAAAAATAACAACCCATTGGTAAAAAACATCAGACCTTTAGGTTAGATCAATGAAAAATGACAATAAGAGGGTGGAGAAAAAATTAACAGCAAGGCTCAAGCTTGTTGTCCCATAAAAAAAAAACATCATTGTTTTATGGGCATGAAAATCATGGAAAAATGACCCAAAAAAAACAAAACGTAGGAAAGCAAACTTGCAAAAATGTATGGAAACAAAACATCAACATGGAGGGATTTAGATACATGCCTATGAATGGAATATTCAACATTGATTGGCAAATCAAATTGAACTCTTGCTCCACTTAGAAATCCTTGATGGTGATGATGATAGTTGTTTAGTTGCCTCCACAATGTTGAGGAAGACCACAAACCCTTCTCCTTCCTTCTCCACAAGCAAACAAGTCTAAATGAGCAAATGAAAAAGAGAAAAATGGATTTATCCCCGTGGGTTGTCTGCGTCCCACGATTTTTACATTTGTCTCGTGATTTTTATGAAAAAGTCGACGATTTTTTGAATAAGTCGTGACTTTTTCAAAGCATAAAAAATCGTGATTTTTTGGGAGAGAGGAAAAATCGTGACTTTTTGAAAAACTTGCAATTTTTCGGAGACTTTTTCAACACTGATTTAGAGTTTTTTAGTAACCTTAGTCAGTGACCAGTATATAGAGATTTAGGAAGCCTGGCTTTGAAGGATGAATAACAAACCAAATCGTGACTATAATAAGAGGAGAATTAAATTGTCGATTTTGAAGGCATGGGATTTGCTGGAATAAGTAAGTAGGTTATAATTTATTATTTGAGTAGAAATCTAGTTCCTCTTGTTCACCACACAATCCCATTTGTGTGGAAGAAGGGAATTTATTATCTAACTAGGCATAGTCATTAAAAGTCTTTTTTCCTTACTTTGTCCAATGATGTCTCCTTACTTTGTCCAATGATGTCGATCACAATTTGATTGGAAACTTGACCTATTGTTTCGGTCCATGTCTCAAATCACTATGGTCTTGAGCTATGCATCATTTCCTTACAAAAAAAAATTCAATAATTGTTTTTGTTATTATTATTAAAGCAAAAAGCTTTGATTCATTTGTAAACTAATATTGTTTTATTTTTTTCAAACTTTTCATAAGAAACAGGTGCTAAACAACTTGCTACATGAATTTGAGAGCAGAGCTTGTCTGGACTTCCATGGCGACTCTGTATTTTTTTAAGATAGAGACAAGTTGTGCCTAAGCAGAAAGCATGAAGATGAAGTGATGGAACCAGGGAGCCGCTTCAAAGGACTTCCATGGCGACTTGTTTTTTTTAGGATAGTTTTTTTACGGAGTCATTATTAACATGGTTCCATTTGGATGTTTATCCTATTCATATTGGAGAGCATCGCTATTATGAACCTGTTGTCCTACTCTTTTGGATAGTGCACTGACCTTTCTTTAAGTTGACATTGTTTATCAAGGGTGTATAGATGACTTCCTTCCTCCTCTTGGAACCAACGCTAATATACTCCTTGGATAGCACTTTTAGCCTTGGTATTGGGTGTCTTGACCACAAACTACCTTGATATTGAACCTATACTGTTGATTAACCTATACTGCTGATTAGTTTTTTCATTTTTAGCATTGGTAAAACTGTCCCTTACAGCCGAATCTTCTCTACCTTTTTATCAGTAACTCTGTACCTCCCTTTCGAATCTCCTCCAACTTTCGACACCTTGTTGTTCTTTATTTCACCTTTACACCTAACTGACTTATCCACCATCTTACACTTACCTCTGCCACTATTTTTGTACTCCCTCCCTGACATTTTAACGTTTATCCCTCTCGGACTTGACATTTTATATGTCTCTCTCTTCACCCATACTCCAGTACCGTTGCATCCAACCTTCTCTTTTTACTCTCAGTAGGAGGTGGCTACTCCTTTTAAGACCTTCTAGCACCCTCCAATGGAGGAAGAGGCTAGTGCACTAATGAGTGCAGCTGACGAAGTCCTATGGAAGAGAGCCAAACTCTTCCCCTCACCGGTTGACCTCCTTGCTACTTCATCCTCTCTTCTAAACTCTTTATCAAAGGCGACCAAGCTGCATACTGATTCTACTGGGTTGCCTACTACAGAAACGCGTCCAATGACTTCTTTGATTCCTGGAATGACTTCTTATCTGGGGCGCACAGACAAGAGAAAAAATAAATCTCAACCAGAGCGAGGTCGTTCCTCACAGTCTTGGATACCAAAGCCATCGGCCAAAAAATAGTTGTGGAAGCCAAATAAAAACAAGAGACGTCTAATAATGGGTTCTGATGTGGGTCTAGAGGAAAGTGTTTGACTATCTCTCTGTGGTTTGGTGAGCAGGTTCACCTACCGTGCTCTTAGTTCCAACTTGCTACCGAATTGGATTCTAGATAACTGGCTACCTATCCTTGGCTATGCTCTTGAGCTCATTTCTTTATCTTTTGGCTGGTTTGGATTTATTTTTAACTCCCCTGAAGATTCACAACTTATACTGGACACCTTATGGACCAGGGAAGAGACAGCTTGATGCTCAAAAGGTGGAGGGTCTCTTTCAATCCATCGACGGACTCCTTCCGCTTCTGACATATTTGGGTTCTCTTACCTGGGCTGCCATTACAGTACTGGACCGAGAAGGCACTAGAGGCTATCGGAAATGAACTAGTTTGTTTTATTTGTACTGATCCAAACCTCTTAAAGAGCACATACAGAAAAATGACAAGGATATTGGTCAAACTAGACATCCATGCTAGACTACCAGAAGTCTTAGAAATTTTCTGGCGTGGCTGCACAATGACCCAACGCCTGGATTACCTCGGTATTCCATTTCGTTGCTCAAACTGTCACCAAATGGGTCATCTTTGGTGCGACTCTACAGGAGCTCCAGAGGAAGAAGAGTCTGAAGGATCCTATCTCTGTAAACTGCCTAGGGAGGATTCTCCGGGGGTGAGCTCCTTCACACCGAACATTGATGGTTATATGGATGAAGAGGCTGAGGAAAATTTGTATTCTATTGAGCTACAATAGTCTCCTCCCTCTCTCATGGGTAAGCTTAAACATTATTTCCCTTCTATCTATTTCTCTCTTTCCTCATGGGAAAGGCACCATTTTGATACCTCCACTATCTCGGGCCTTGACCCAAAACCCACTACATTACTCGAGTCATCTAAACCACTTGTGGCGGTGTGCAATCTGAGTACCTCCCATCCACCTGTGCCTCCGACTTCCATCTTGTCTGATGCTCCTGTTACCTTACTTACCCCCATCTCTGATGCTCCCTCTACAACTCTGCCTCACTATTCGGGTGGGGTCCTCTTGACTTCCTCTCCCTTCCTACCCATTGTTTCCAATACTATGTCTAGGACGACATTACTATCTACCTCACAACAGATACAGATCACTGATTGTATGGGTCTTACCATCTGAAACCCTTCTCCATTGGTTTTTCAGTCACCGGTCCCACTCCCTATCTTTTTAGGTAAATCTCATATCAATGATTTACAATATATTCCATCTTCCTCATGTCTTGAACCATTAACTGACCCTACAAACAATGCTTTCTTCTAGTCTCTTGGCATGGGTATTGAGACTTCTCCTATAAAATCTCGCAGTGCTCAGAGGAAAGCCTGCTCTTATGTCACTCCTACTATTGTTCCATCTATGGATTCGACTAACCTTGGGGCACTTAGAGGCATTAAAGCCCTAACCAGATCACGTCCATGATATTCTTATCCCTAAATATCTGTGGATTTGGAGGCGCCCTCAAAAAGGCCTCTCTTTAGCGCTTGATAGATACCATTCACCCTACTATTATTTTTCTCCAGGAAACACTTGTGGATGAACAATGTTCTCGTGCATTTATCAATAGGTTAAAGCCTATCTAGTTTGTGAGTGTTGTAAACTTGGTGGGAACTTTGGGTGGATTACTTGTGGCTTGGGACCCTACCTCTTTTGATCTAAAGGATTTTATTTGCTATGGTGGAATCCTTTTGTCTGGCACTTGTTGCACCAACAAATGATAGGTAAACATCCTTAATGTCTATGGACCATGCACTAACAAGTTGGCTTTCTGGTTAAAGGTTTCAGACTCTGGTCTTCTTGCTAAACCAAATCTCATCATGGCGGGGGATTTCAATATGACTTTATTATCTGTCGAGACTTGGGGATCAAAATCTTTTATTGATGCGCGGCTTCACAATACAGTGCATGATTCCATCATAAAAATCTCATCGACCTTCTTCCGACTGAGGTGGCCCCTACCTGGAGAAATGGAAGGTCGGGCACAATGAGTATCTCAAAGCGTATTAACCGTTTCTTCATTTCAGATTCTCTTCTACAACAGGCTGAAAAATATCGAACTTGGGTTGCATATTCATTCATCTCAGATCATGCCCCCATTATCCTACAACTCGATTCCTATTCTCACTGCTCTCCCTATCCTTTCAAATTTAATCCCATCTGGCTGGGGAATTCAGACTTTGATTGATTGGTCAAGGAGGTTTGGTCCGAAAAAATATTCATTGATGAACTAGATGCTCAGAGGAGAGTTTCCAAAAAACTAAAGTTACTAAAAACAAGAGTAAAAGTCTGGGCCAGACAACAATTAACAAAGACATTTGATCACTTGTCTCAGATTGAACAACAAATACATGATCTTATTATTGAAATCTCTTCTATTCAGGGTAGTGTACACGTGAATCATCAACAACAGCTAAAAACTCTTGAGACAGAGCGGACTAGTCTTCCTCTTATTGAGGAAGCCCACTGGAGATAGAAAAGTCGCGCTACCTGGATCAATTGAGGTGATAGAAATACTACGTATTTCCACAAATTTGCAAGCCACAGGAGAAACTTCAAGCATATATGGGAGCTTAAATCAGACGATGATGTTCCTATCACTGGTCACGAAAATCTCTTTGATGTGGATTTCTCCCACTTCAAATCTGCCTACAAAGATATTGGACTCACAAATATCATTGATCAAGCTACAATCACCAGTCTCTATCCAAGAATCATCTCTGAGAGGGAGGCAAAACTTCTCTACACTTCATGTACAAAAGATGAAATATGGAAGGCACTCAATACTTTCAAAAAAGACAAAAGTCCAGGCCTAGATGGCTGGACAGTTGAATTTTAACTCCACTATTTTGACTTGATCAGTGATGATTTGCAGGATCTCGTCGAAAACTCCAGATGCAGAGGTATTGTATATCGTGCTCTAAATTCCACATTTCTGACTTTGATCCCCAAATAAAATCATCCCTGTACCTTCAATGATTACCGTCCTATCGCTCTTTGCAACCTCTGTTATAAGCTTATTACTAAAATCATTTCCGAAAGAATCAAACCATTTATGTATCATCTTATCTCGAAGGAACAGTTGGGTTTCATCGAAGGTAGGCAAATTCTTGACGCTATTGGATCGGCCCAGGAGGTTTTACATAGCATAAAGCACAAAAAATTACAAGCACTGGATTTTAAAAATGATTTCGACTGTGTCAGTTGGGACTACCTTAGAATGATACTATTGCAATCGGGTTTCGGTTTTCACTTCACAAGCTGGATTATGGGGTGCGTGACTAGTGAAACCATTGCGGTTATGGTCAACGGTGAAGCATCATCATTCTTAAAAAATGAAAGTGGCTTGAGACAGGGATGCCCTCTCTCCCTGCTCCTTTTCATATTGGCTTTGCAAGGCCTGAACATTCTTCTCAAGACGAAACAACAAGAGGGACTTATCACCGGAATTAAAGTATCAATTTTGACAAAAGTGTTGCACCTTTTCTTTGTGGATGACATAATTATTGCCACCAAAGAAGACTTAAATGAATGGCTGGAAATCAAAGTGATTCTAAATCTCTTTTGCGGTGCATCAAGCCTCTAGATAAACGAAGCAAAATCCACCTTCTACTACTCTGGCCTCTTTGCGGCAGATCTAGCTACCTTCAAATCCATTTTTCCTTTTGGTTGTCAAGAGCTCTCACTGGGTTTTCGTTACCTAGGCTACTTCCTCAGGCCGGACTGCTACAAAACTTCTTACTGGAATTGAATGTTGGTAAAATTTGAAAATCGTATTACACATTGGTGCAATAGATGGCTCACATTGGGTGGGAGATTTATGATCCTAAAATCAATGCTCGAAGGCCAAGCGGTCTACTGGATGGCTCTAGCCATTATCCCTCCCTCTATTTTGAACAGGATCAGGAGATTGATGTTTTCATTTCTATGGTCTGGCAACCCAAATCAACATGCTCTTCATCCCTATAGATGGGATCTCATTGCTAAGCCAAAGTCGACAAGTGGCTGGGGACTGCGTAACCTTATAATCTTCAAACAAGCATTGGCTACCAGAACGTTGTGGCATGTATTAACTCAGGACGAGATCTGACACCATATCATTTTTGGGAAATACATCTTCCCACTATCTATTGCTCGATGGCTCAGACTACCGGATATTTGCACTCATAATGTCTCATTGACCTGGTGATCCATCTCAAAGAAACTAAAATACATTCACCAATGGATTTGCTAGAAACCGGGTTCGTGTCTTGAAATACACATCGGCAGGGATGCTATTATGGGGCTTGGATCAGCGACATACCTCTCACGGGATTTGCTGGAACAGCTAAAACTGTCAAATTTTTTTTCCTCTTTCAAGCACAAATCCTCACTGACGATATGCTTACCTGTACAAGGTGGAAATCGAGTGCAGATCTGGGATTATCGGCGCTCTAGCACAGGAGTGGACCACATACTGCTCGGAGTTAAGTGGTGCGAGAATTCGTCTTCATGTTGCGGAAGACATTTTTCTCTAGAATGGAGGGGACATCTCTGGACAATTGAATGTAAGAAATATTTACAAAGCTATCTCATCTACTATCTGGATTCAAAGGTGCACTGGCTGGCGAAAAAAACTTTGGCATTGGACCCTACCATTGAAATTAAAACTCTTTATATGTCTCGCTGCAAATGACAAGATTTGAACTTGGGATACTCTTCAGCTACCTCTGCCGCATCAATTCTGAAATTATTTTCCACTTATTTTGGGACTGTCCTATCACAAAATTGATATGGATTAAAATCCTAACAGTTCTAAAACAAAATCTGATGTGGATGGGCACAAATTTGCAGGAATGCCTGGAGAATTGGTCTCTACAGGTCACAAACTTCCCACATCTACCAGTCATTGCTTGCTGGTATGTCTGGATCTCTCGCAATAAGGCGATTTTCGAGAATACACCTGTCTCCATAAACACTATCTGCTTCTTTATCTTGGGAGAGTTGAACTCCGAAAGGATTAAAAAGATTTCTGCCCCTCGTGCTATTCCACCTCCCACTCAGCTAAGCGGAAACTGTGCATGGTTCGACGGAGCCTCTCAATTTTCAGGCTTGCTTTGTGGAGCCGGTGGGAGGTTACATCTCTGAGATGGCACATGGATTACTTGGACCTTAAACTGTGGCAACGGAACAAACACAAAAGCTGAGCTTATTGGAACCTAGGTCACTCTATTTTTGGCCTCTCGTCATAATATTTTGGATCTTCATGTGAGAGGAGATTCCAAAATCATTATTGACTAGTTAAACAGAAAAGGAAAGCTTCAAGTTGCGGCTTTGGAATGCTTGAAGGATAGAATCATTGATCTCTCTCAGACCTTAAATCAGATCAGCTTCTCACATATTTTCAGGGAGCAAAATTCGGAGGCCGATATTCTATCCAAAAAAGCCTTACTATAACACACGAGTATTTTGTCCTATCATCTCCGGATAGGTGGACTTGAGAGCCAATCTCACCGCATTTCTCTATTCTAGCTTAATGTCTGATGTATTGTCTTTTTACTGTTTTCTCATTCTTCTGTTATGCTCGTAGTTTTGGATCTATCCTTTGTATGGGGATGGGCTGATTTGCTACAACCAGTTTTGCTTATTTGTATGGGATGGGCTAATTTATTACAGCCAGATTTACATAATATGGACCCTCCTCCTTTTCGAAAGAGACATATTTCGGAATCTATTTGATGTGCATGGCGCATTCATTCCTTCATTATATGGACACAATATTGTATCTATTTGGCAAACTCCAAATTTAATACAAAGTGGAATTTTTATTTTGGAGAAAAAAATAAAAAAAAAATGCTACTGCTCAGCCCACTTGCCTTGCCCTATAGAGAAATAATAATTTTGTTAAAAAGTAGTAAAATTGTCTTCCTAATGTCTCTCGATCGTGTGCGTGCATTGTATTGTAAAATTAAATTATAATTAGATAGGTATTTATTTAAATAAAATGACTTTTAAGGAATCTTATAAACAAAATAAAAGTCACCTTACTGCTGTTGCTTTTCCCTGTCTGTAAACGAAATATCATGAATAGAAAAACATCGCAAGTCTTACCTAACAACCGAGTCGCTATCCTAGCCAAGTTTCCTCGCAAGTCTTACGTAGCAACCGCGACGCTATCCTCCTCGCCAATTTCGTAGTGATGTGTAAATTAAGATAACTTTTCTACTTTCAAGACCAATTCAATGTAATGTTCGCTAAATTCTCCGATCGATGTTAACCCAATCCTAAGTTTTTATTTCTTAGTTAGCCATCATTTTGTAACGGAGATGACACATATTTGAATTATATTCCAAATTCGAAGACACATTTTGTTTATTCTATTTAAAAATTTAAACGTTTTAAGAAATGATTATTAAAGCTATTTTTTGGTTGTATTTTCTTTTTATTTTATTTAAAAATTTAAACTTTTTATTAAATATGATTTTTTAAGTTTTTTTTTTACATTTTTCAATTAAAATACATTTTTTTAATTAAAATATATTGAAATTTTTCAATGTATTATACCCATTACAAAATAATAATTTTGTATAAATTTATATAAAAAAACAAAAATGTTAGAAAACGCTTAACCTAACGATAAAAGTTAATACTCAGCGCTCAGAGTGTCGGGCCNNNGGCTGGAATTTCAAAAGTAAATGGCTGGTCAAATTTAACGGTTTTGGCTGTATTGTTACGATTAGGAAGTTGAAGAATTTTTGAAGATTCGGAAGTTGGAGGAATTTAGGAAGTTGAAGAATTTTTGAATATTTGGAAGTTCGAGGAATTTTTAATTGTATTTGCCTATCAAATTGTATCCAGTGATTGGCTTATAGATGGCAAGCGCCACTCTGCTGCTCTCCTCTCGCGGAAGTGCAAAAGCCATTAATTTATTATAATGGAAGGGGAAAATCCGAGCAGCAAATATAAAGAGAAATCAAATATATCTAAGCTGTGATGGACGGAGCATGAGGAAGACGATCCTTATAAAGATGTAGACTTCAAGATAGAGTGGGAGACCTGCGGTTTCCGTTTGGCTTCATAGGATGTGCGTGGAAAGTTATCGCGCCGTCAATATGTCCAATCGTTGTTTATTCCGTTCAAAGTGACGGTGATGTCGGTATTGATTCCGTTGACAGTGACGATGATGTGGACTGATTTGTTAAACAGAAAAAGTAATCAGAAGGCAAGCCAAATGTACATATTTCAAGTGGGTTGACAATTGATGCTGGATTATAATAAGGTTATTAGGGAGTATATATCTGTGGAATATAATAATGAAAGTATTGTTTAAGGAGATATGGAGAGGAGTAAGTATGAAATGACTAGATGGCAAAATATTTATTACATTAACATTGGGGGTAGTGAAAGTTGCAATAAGACTTCAAAGTTTTTGGCCAATAAAATATCAGATAAATGAGATTTAAAATTTAAAATTAATCATTATAACTTTTTATAAAGGGGTGTATATTTTATGGTCAACTATGAACTAATAGAAAGTCAAACCTAACTCAACACTCTATACCATGCCTATCCACATGTATAAAAATAATAAGGTCGACGGATTAAAGTTGTCATGTTGTGTTTGTAACCAGGAAGCAAAGTTAGAATTTCAAACTGGAAAAGCCCGTCAAATTTTTTGACGGATAAATTGGCCCATGACTAGCAGTTTACCCGTCAAATTCCATCTTTGTTTGTGAGTGATTGGAAAGGAAAAGAAAGAAAAAATGGATTGGAAAGAAAGATGAAATGGATTGGTATTGTCAAGCAAGAAGGCAGCTTCTAGTAGGTGGAAAGGGCATGTAGCTGGGCGAGCAATATCCAGCCTTGGCTTTTCACATATGCACGGATGGTGTAAGTCAATATCTGTAGCTATGTTGCACCTATATCCATATAGATGTTAGGTTCAATTTT
>ML797364.1:10338-24230 GCA_009831015.1 Picea engelmannii
ATAAAATAGTTATTTTTTTGTTATTTAAATTGTATTTTTAAATGTATAAATGAATTTAGAATATTAAAAAATTCTTTCGATAATTTCAAAAATTGTAATCATGTTTTTGATATTTAAATGTAAAATATTGAAATCTATTAACTGCATTTAAAACTAAGATATTCAATTTTGTTCTTCAACCATTTACATTTAAATATGGCCAATACTGCATTTTAATTGACCTCTCCTTCGTACAAAGATTGTAAAAGGTTGTCGTTTTAATGCTACGATGAGGTTTGTAGGTCCAAGGATCATACAAAAGCTAATGCGAGTGTATATATGTTTTAAATATGAAAATGATCCTTTCATCTTTTATTTAATTATGTGAAAGAAACTTAAATTTTGTTATACATGTTAATGATATTTAAATTAAAATATTCAAATTTTTATTGTGTGAGAAGCTTAAATTTTCGTATTCATGTTAATTATGTATTTAAATGTAAAATATTTATTTTATTATAAGAAAAAACTTCTTTATTTAAATACAAAATTCTACTTTAAAAATTTGAATTTTATAAAAGTTTTTTATTATTTTAAACATATCATTGTAAATCTATCTTTAATTCTTAATTTATCATATCTATAGTGGGATTAAATCCTTGGAGATGCCAACCTTTTTTATGTTGGGTGGTGACAACACATACAGTTGCAGATACATTTGTTTAGTCAGAGGTTTTTCAAGTGTTTGGATTTCAATATGCCTGGAAACGCTTGAGATGTGTCATGTTTAAATGTAGAAGCCCATGAGGTGCTTCATTGAGACCTCTACTCATTTCTCCATTATTGACTAAGCAATAAGGGATATCATTTCCCCCCATTTCATCCTTGCTTGTTGTATGATGTGTTTATCATTTTATTTCTCTATTCATTGATATTGTTGTTTGCAACCCTCATCCCAACAAGTGGTATTAGAGTTGAGGTCAAGTGAAGGTCTATGAGAGCCAAGGGAATATTGTCCTTGCACATAGAAGGAGAAGGAAGAGTTTTTCATTCCACGAGTATGTTTGTTGGTTCGTGAGCTGAGAAAAAGGGAACATAGATGTAGAATCCACATAGAGAAGGAAAGTTCATTGTTTGTTGGTTAGAGAGCAGACGAGGAAGTTGCTCTTACACAGAGAAATAAAGTCGACCCGTGGAGAGGGTCGAGGGTGCTCAAAGAGCCAAGGAGGAGGTCGCAGAGACTGACTGGAAACCCTCGTTTGCTTTGTCTAATTTGCTAAAGGTTATGGAGACTGAGTGAAAACCTCATTTTCTATGTCCAATTTGTTGGAGGCAACTATGTGAAAACCCGAGGAACCTTACTCGGTGGTAAAGTACATATTTCCAAAAGTTTTATTTAGAAAAATAAGATCTGCACGTTTTTGTTTGTGGAGAAGATCAAGAGAGTGAAATAAATATTTAAGGTGGTGAACTAGAAGCACAATAAATTGGTGCAATGAATGATGGATAGAAACAGGTGCAATTTGGGGCATCGATATTTGGAAGTGAATGATGGATGGAAATAGGTGCAATTTGGGGCACCGATATTTCGAAGTGAACGATGGATGGAAACAGGTGCAATTTGTGGAACCGATATTTGGAAGCGAATGATGGATGGAAATAGGTGCAATTTGGGGCACCGATATTTGGAATTGGTGCAAGAAATGATGAACAGATGTCAGCGCTAGCTGCAACACCAAGATTTGAAATTTGTGCAATCACTGATGGAGTGTGGCTAGAGCAAGGTGATGAAACACGATTTGGAGTTGGGGAAAACAATAATGGAATGTGTCCAGTGCTAAGTGGGCCACAAGGATGTGGGATTGAAGCAGGCAATGATGTAGATTGGTCGATGCATGTAGGCGCACCAAGATTTCGAATTGTTGGCTTACCACACTTGACATTTATTATGTTAAGGCGGGATATAGTTATTCCTCAACACTATTCTTCGTAACTTCACATTTGTCAGGTGGTAGCTGGAGGCACACACTCTGTAGTGCTTACACATAATGAGCATGTCTAGACATGGGGTCAACCATGGCTTCTAGAGGATATAAACATATTTTTACTCTCATTCGTGTGCAAGTCTTGGAAAATGTGTAGTTGATTGTCATTAGTGCTAAGGCTTGTGGAGATGTATGAAAAGTGCATAAACTTGGAGGATGCATGTAAAGTGTTTGACAAAATGCCTAAACGAGATAATTGTGGATCGTTATGATGAGTTTCCAGAGGAGGCAGAGCTTGATATGGCAGTGATGGTGGCAAGTCAATCATGGAAGAGGATTGTTGGTCTCACTCAATTTTCAAATGCAAAGTTCGAGGTGGAGTTGAAACTTTTTTATTATATGGAAATGGGAATACGACTGTAAGCCCTGGTTAGACATGCATACCCCAGGTTTGAAATTTTCACTAGTAAATTCTAGATGTAGACCTAGGTGATAGTGGGTAGCATGAGGTATTCTCGGACACCATGACTTTGAGGGATGTTTGGTCAGTTTTGGTCATGGGAAAGGGTAGGGAAAGTTAGGTTAAGAGTCGTGATTTCAGGCACATGATTTTGGTAGCTTGTGGCTTTAGAGCCCATGGATTGCATACTCCATTGAAATTATCCCGGAGATGAGAGGTGAAGGGTCACTTCGCTGGCTTGGTCAAATTCATTCAAGAAAGTATATCTATGTTGGTTATAGTGATGTAGATAAGGGATGTAGATTATGGGATCCTACTTCCCGTAAAATCATCATTAGTAGATATATGTACATGGAATAAGCATATGTTATTTAGGATAGCAAAGCGATATTTGTTTGCAAACTTAGGAAATCATTGTATGGCCTAAGGTAGCGAGACAGTGGTACAAGATGTTTGATTCCTTCATGGTGAGCCAAAGTTTCTTAAGAAGTGAGTATGATCATTGTGTTTTATTCAAAAGTTTGAATGGCATATTCATTATCTTGGTGTTATGTTGATGATATGCTTGTTGCAAGAAAAACATGGTTGAGATCAGTAGGTTAAAGGCTCAGTTGTATAGGACTTTTGATGAAGGATCTAGGATCATCAAAACAAATCTTAAGAATTGTTGGTTATTACCCTTTCTTTCTACTTCTTGGGTTGACCCAGGTTCATATATGAACAAGTTTCCAACAAAACCCTCTAAAACTATCGTCCCTCCTGTTAAACCAGAAGGCAAAACAACACACAAAATGTACTACACAGTCTCACCCGAGATAGTTATATTGGTGACTGTAATGCTCAAGTGCTTGCAATATAGGAAAGAGTGGGGATCTGGGATTGGATTTGATTTTCATCTGGCCTTAAATTGATTACTCTATCTATTATTGTTAAGATCCACTCATTTGTAAGCTTATACATGCATTCTAATAGATCTAGCTAACCAATTATGTGTAAATCAATCATTAGCAGGAATTAAAGATGATCAACCATTAACAGAAAATAACCATGCATTCACTCATTAAAAAGTACACATGTTTTACCGTGGTTCATCCCCTCCTGGGCTACGTCCACCAACATTTAGCTTCTAAAACTCTTTTATTTAGATTTCTGCAAAATATGGCGTTGTGCGCACTACAGTTCCTATCATACAATTTTGGAACATGTTCCACAACCTCTATGAGGCGAACTAGACCACACCAGGCTCCTCAACCTATGATCTAACCCTCAATATCTAGCTACCTGGCTCTTTTACAGCTCAACAACTTAAAAAAAGGTATCATTGTAGTCTCTTACAATTTGAAATTAACTTGAACCAACCACACCCACTTGGAACCCCGACCTAGACCTCCTAGGTTCTTATTTATACTAGTTTTCAAGTTTACCAACTATTACAATCTCTTACCAAAACCCTAACCCTAGCATGGTTAGATTTTCCTACTTGTGTGCCTTGCATGCTTTCCTCCTTTGCATGTGGCTTTCCCTTGTACGTGTTTCTTTTCCTGCCAGTTGTTCTTCTCTAAAATTGGGCCTTTCCTTACCAAAATTGGGTATTTCCTCAAAATAGGCATGCACCCAACAGGCCCCCAACACTCACATGTGGGTTGTCCCGAGCCACCTAGGTAGTGCGTGCTCCCTGAACAGCCTCTGCTAGGTTGTGGAACTTGTTTGCAAGTTCCCTTACTCTTGTTGGAACTGTACGACTTTTCCTATCAGTGCCTCTACTGAATACACTATGATCTCCTCATGGATCAATGTTGCGCTCTCTATGTGTGCCTGCATCATGCTCTACTTCTCCTCCTCTAGTTGTGCGATCATCTACGTCGCTTGTTCTTGGAGTGGTTCCACTTTTGATTTCCTCTCTTGTTTCTGCCTTTGTGCAACTTTTAACTCGACCTATAGCTTCTTTAAATCATGATTGTCTTTTAAGCACTCAGTAATGCTCATTGTCTTCTGCTTTTGTCTGAGCTCTTAGATAGTTGCACTTACTCTTTCTTTTTCCTAGTCCCACTGTTGGACCTGCTCGTCCTCCTCTAGCATTGTCTAGAGCTGCGCTTCTCAGACAAACAATTCTACTACTGCGTCGACTTATTTCTCCATCTCGCCTATTTGAAATGCAACTTCTTGCTTCTTTTATTCTCTCACCTCCAAAGGAGTCATGGGGTTCAATTTTTCCTTTAGCTCCTCAATATCTTTCCTATACTGATCGTTGGTTTGTGCAATGAGATTGAGATTTTCCTCTATGCTTATGTTCTCTTCTTACTCGTTGTCAAGGATGTGATTATACACCGCTCTCGAGCCCTGTTTCATTCTGTTTGCGCGTTCTTTTTCCTCCTTAGTTTCAATCTTGACCTACTCGACTACCAATTCTAATGCTTCCTTGCCATTCTTCGTATGCTACAATTCTGTTGTGTCTGTTCTTGTGCACGATTGTACCACCTACGCAACACTGACTTGAAGCTTGTACAATGCCTTAGTTGGTATTCTTGCCATTACCAACTCTATCTGTGCTAGATCCTTCAGTGGTGTCTGGGCTATGGTCTCATCCATCTACAACATCTTGCATGTGACTTGAAAGTTCATACTCGCTTGCACTATGGTTTGGATGGTATCTTGCTCGCTCAGCGCGGTCCTTACCTCTACTTTTGTTGTTGTGGGGAAGGGCTTTATTCCCCTTTCAGGCCTGTGAGCTGCTCTCATCTACTCTAGGACCTGCCTTATGTCTGCCAACTCATCTTGAATTCAACCTCTTTGGTGATGGGCATCTTCAAACTCCTCAACTGCGCATTCCTGTACTTTTTCTACCACGAGGTTGGCGTCATCCTCAGTAATTGTGTACTCTAGAAGCTGCTTGTGTGCCTTGGCCTTATTACGCAACCCCGTTGTTTGTATGATTGGTCACTTGGGTGGCCCTGTTTCTTGTGGGGTATTTGTCGAGGGGGTTTCTTGTGTTGTTTTGTCCCCCACTCCTAGTCCTACTTGTGTTGGGGCAGTGTCCTTTTTTCTTGCCTGCACATCTTTCTTTAGCGCACTCCCCTTCTTCTGTTGCGTTGGCTTCTGACTTGCCTTCATCTTTTTAGGTGCAACACTGTCTCCTGCAGGTGTCTTAGATCCCCCTGCTTCGACCTCCTTTCCTATGGGCACTTCCTTAGCAATGACTGGGATCTTCTAGTCATCTTTCCAGTCGTGCATCATCGTTTCTACATCTTCTGTGCTGATGCAGTATTGGAGTTGCAACCATTCCTTTTGTGGATCCCTGGGTGCTTGGACCCACATGTTGTGGCGCATGGATATGAAATTTTCAATACCTTGGTATTGCGCGACAACCTCTAGAGTGATCCTCCATGTGTTTTCTATGCTTTCTTGGATGTCGGTGAAGTATGGCACAAAGGTGCCTGCATTGCCACTTCTTCTCTTGGGGTTCAAAGTGCTCCCCATTGAGGTATACCTCACTGCGCAGAAACGACCTATCCTGTCGCAAAAATAAGAATATGGTGGCTCCTTCCACCTGACTAATGCAATTAGGATAAAAAACCAAGAATACTGAAAGTTTGTCCCCAAGTCCTGTGCATATTTGCAATCGTCGAGGAATAGGTTTAACAGATAAGGGTCCCAGCTGAGCATGGTTCCATTGGCGCACTGTCCATTGTCATGGTTGCGTCGTTGATTCTTTTTATGATTATACCACGCAAGCCCCTCTTTGTGCCATAGGTTTTCTTCATCTCCTCGGTAAGAGTTTTCTCCTTTTTTTTGTCGTCCAGGAACTGCACGAGACTCTCTCCCATGGACGAAAGACCTGTGATGAATGCAATCAACTCAATGTTGATTAAGACGGGTTCCCCCAGCCATAAGAATCCTCCATCGAGGACCGCCAATAACTTCTTGACGTAGTTATTTACCTCCTTCCCCCTGCCAAAATGGGGAATTTCCACCAGATTTAAGATACTTGTGTTGGCCAAACCGGTTGCCCATTATTTTGGCTACAGTATAGGGTCTCCAAAGGTTCTTATGGCTATACTGTCCATGCATACTTGTTGTGCAAATTCGGGGAATTTACCAGCATCGACCACATTGTGGTCCGAATACTTTAGCTTATCCACACAACCCAAAAGTGTTGATGTGGTCTGTACTCCCTCTGGAATGCATGGTAGTACAATTGTTGCATCGGGATTCTTGCACAGGGACCGCACCATGGGATGTTTGTCCTTTCTTTTGACCATCTAGAGGTCCCAGCCTCCGCTTGCCTATGCTCTGTGCCTGTATCTGGCTGCTTGGTTATGTCTTCAACCAACCCTTCCTGCTGCTGCACAGACCCTACTTCAGGTTGAGGTCTTGGTGTGGTAGCCTATGTGTTCTCATTAGCTTCACTATTTGTTCTTTGAGCTTCTTCGACGCTTGCAGGTTGTTGTAGGTTTCCTGCGTTGTTTGTTTAACACTGTCGTGCAAATTGATTTCCATGGCAGTAGTTGTTGGAGCTTGGGATTCTTCCTCCACCGGTGTGGAACTTGCTGGTTCAATGTGTGGTGAGGGGATTCTGTCAACATCAAAAAATCCCTCTCTCTGTGCAGTTTCATGTTCGACCTCCGCGGTTTCATGAGACATTCTCACACTGCTGCAAGTTTTCCTCATTGTTTATCGCGGTACGCCAATATTTGGTGGTGTCATCATGGGTATTTCTCATTTTTTTCCGAATGGGATATGACTGGTTCACACAGTGCACTCATCTATTCGCCTCTGCTCTATGTGCTCTCTATCGCTGCAAGTTTGCAATTTCACAATAAGTTGTATTCTTCCTGTGTTTCACCTTTATATAGAAGGTGCCATAAATGTCATGAAGCTTCTTGGAGAAGCTTCCCTGGTTGCGAATAATGCAATAAATCTTTATGATTACATTCCATTTAATTTCATAAATGCCACCAGTTGACACCTTTTTTCTGTAACCTTCATTTTTTTCTTTTCTGGTCGTTGGTCCTTTTTTTGGTGCGCTAAACTTTTTAAGTGTGTCGTGCATTTCTACTGTGATTTGTCTTTAGTGCACATTTTTTTTCTTTCTTGTTATCCATCTGCTGCATGCGGACATTTTTCCTTTTGTCGCGCTATGTCCACTTTTTCTGGCACAATATTTCCTAGTAATTTTTGTATTTTCTTTATTTTGTATTTTTGTATTTCTCTTTCCTTCATTTTCTCTTTTTTATTTATTTTTGTCATTTTTCTATCCTAGCTTATACTATATTACACTATGTACATGTCCTTCTTACTGCGCTATAACTTTTAAGTGTTAGGAGGTCGATTATCCCTGTACAGTTTCAGTCGACTACCATTGATCATTATTTCAGTTATGTTTCTACCAAATCATTCAGTTGTAAAGATCCTCCATCTGTGAAAGTATTTACCTCATATGGTCCTATCCAATGCATTCTAAACTTACCAGGATGTTGGAAAAATTTACTATCATAGAGCAAGACTAGGTCTCCTTCCTTGAAAGTCTTCATCTTGATATGTCTTTCATGCCAGGCTTTATCTCTAGATTTCTGTACTTCCTAGTGAAATCCTACTAGAATCATATCCTCTTCCATTTCCATTAGTTGATTCAACCTCTCCTTAATTTCCCCTCTTTTTGTCATGTTGGAGATTGTTGCTACGCGCAGACTGGGTACCAGAAATTCTAATGGTACTACTGCTTCCTACCCATACACCAATCTGAATGGTGTCTGTCCTATCAACTTTTTGCATGTAGTCCTGTATTCCCATAGTACTGCTGGCATTTTCAAATCCTAATCATCCATGTTGACATTGCAAATCTTTGTCTGAGCATTCTCCAAGATCTTATTGAAGGCTTCTACTATTCCATTTGCTTCAAAATTCTATGGTGTACTCTTCTGGTGATAGACTTCAAAGTCATCAGTCGTATCCCTTATAGTATTGTTGATAAAGTGGGTACCTTGGTCACTCATCAAAATTCTTGGACATCCAAATCTGGTGATCACTTTCTCAAACAAAAAGTGTGTTCTTGTCTCTGCGTTGCAATCTTTGACTAGTGTTTCTTTTGCACATCTTGTTAAATACTATGTTGCAGTGATGATATATCTCACTCTTGACTTTTTCGCTAGTGGATGGATTGATCCAACAAATTATATTTCACATTTGTCAAATACATGTAAAACTACATGTGGTCTTAGGGGCATATCATCCCTTCTGTTGAGTTTTCCCACCCTCTGACAGACATCACATGCCTGGAAATAATCCTTGGCATCCCTGTAAATTGTTGGCCACCATTATCCTACACGCAATACCTTTTGTGCGGTAGATTTTCCTTCATAATTCCCTCCAGCTATTCCCTCATGAGCTTTTGCCAAAATTCTAGGTCTTTCATGCTCGAGTACACACCTTCTCAAAATGTTGTATGTGCCCATTTTATATAAATGTCCTGCAATCAGTTGGTAGTCTGCAGCTCTTACGACTAAATTTTTCTTCTACGCAGTGCTAAATTCTTGTGTCGCAATCCCTGTACTCAAATATTCAATAATATCAACAAAATATTCATAAACTATTTGTACTGGAAAAAAATGCGCATTAGGGGAGTTGTATTCCAAGTTGGTAGGTTCCTCTCTATTAGTGACCCTTGATACATGATCGGGTCCTGCATTCAACTTCCCTGGTTTGACTATTACTTCAAAATCAAATTCTTGAAATAACAACAACCATCTACAGATCCTTCCCCCCAACATTGGCTTGTTGACTAAATATTTTAGAGCAGAATGATCTACGAACATCTTAAAGTGTTTTCCCAGTATACAGTGCTTGAACGTTTGAAGTGCATATACCATGGCTAAGCCTTCTCTCTCTGTGGTATTATAGTTCTTCTCTGATTCTGACAATTTTTTGCTTGCAAAGTCTATAGGATGGTCTAAATCCCCTACTCTTGGCTACGCCAAAATTGCTCTAAGTGTTATGGTTGATGCATCTACATGCACATGAAATGTCTTTTCCCAGTATGGAAATACTAGGATAGGTGTTGTGACCATCTTTTATTTTAATGTGTCCAACCCTTGTTGACAGTCTTCATTCCACTTAAATCTGGTATCCTTCTTCAACAGTTTTTCCATTGGCACAATGATCTGCGCATACCCCTTGATAAATTTCCTGTAATAGCCTATATGTCCCAGTGTTGCTCTTAATTGGCGCACTGATTTCGGTGGTGGTAAATTAACAATGACTGCAATCTTAGCAGGATACACCAGTAACCCTTGTTTATAGACTATATGTCCCAACAATATTCCGAAAGGTATCCCAAAAATGCACTTCTTGATATTCAATGATATCTGACACTACCTGCATCCTTCCAACATCAGCTTTAACATTTATACATGGTCTTTTAATAGACTATATACAATCTAGTCATCCAAATATACTTCTAAAAATTGTTGTATGATATCCTTAAAAGCAACTATGACTACTCTTGAAGATATGACTAGTGCATTCTTCATCCCAAAAGGCATGACTGTGTACTAGTAGGATCCCCATTCTGTAGCAAAAGCAGTCTTGTACCTGTCTTCTGGAGCTATCTTGATCTGATGGTAGCCTAAGAATCCATCTGTAAATGAGTATGCTTCTTGGCCTCCCACATTCTCTAATACCTCATCTGTGAAAGGGTGGGAAAATGGTCATATAAGAAAGCATCATTCATTTTTCTCATATCTACACAGATCCTTATCCCCCTTTGTTTCTTTTCTTGCACTACCATACGGATTATCCATTTAGATTCCTCTATTAGTTCTATGATACCATCTTCCAACATTATGTCAATCTCAACTTTCACTTTCTTCTTATACATTGGATTCAATCTGTAAGGTCTCTGTCTAACAGGTCTTGCCTCAGGTTTGAGAGGTATATTCATCTCTCCTAGAAATTATTAAAGGAATACATGATTGGTGGCTTCTACAAACAAGTGTTGGATTTTCTCATGGACTTGACAATATTCTCTACTATATACTTCAGCATTTGCGAATTCGCCAAAGCATTCCTCATCTCCAAAATCATGCTACCTCAAGTCTCATCTCTGACAATTCCTTCGATGTTGAGGGAAATGGGAAACACGGTCTCCTCTACCGTCATGGTACCCAAGGAATTAATCACTCCACATATGTATCAGGCCAAGTCCTTTGTCCATCCTTGGCAAGTGTTGTTAGCCACGATAGAGAGTGTAATGGCATCTAGGGTTTGTACGTTAGGTATTTCACAACAATTCTTAGAAACCGTTGACATTCTCAACTTTTCCTTTTTCAAATACCTAAACAATGTGTTAGGCAAAAGGAAGAAGGCCCATTTGGAGCCATTGCAGAATGCATGTTAGGTCTCCTTGTGTGATGAACTTTTGGTTGGGTTTTTAAAGTATTTCCTAGCTTTAAGTCATACTTTTACTCTTCAATTTTCCTTAGCTTGTGGAGTCGTTCTTCAATTCTAGTTGCAAGTTCAAGACTATATTCTTTCAACCTGTTTTCTTTAATTTGAAGTGTAGAATTAAAAAAATGAAAAATAACAAAAATCTCTACTTTGGAAGAAGATTGTGTATCTTTTCTAGTCTCTAGATTGTTATGTTAAAAACTATAATCTCAGTTCCTTATCTTACCCTGACGACATACCGTTAGAGGACTATATACAGATTATTGATGTACATGTTAATTGAATTAGTTGCCTTCTTGATCTTGTTAGTTATTAACTTTCTTGACGACATTCTTAATAATGGTATCAGAGCATTGTGATACCTATGTGCTTGTGAAGAAGTTCCTAGATGAACGAAGCAATTGGTCGATCATTGGGAGATATGATGATGGTGCATGCTTCTACATGATAGTTAAGGAATTTTTAAAGAGGAGATGAATAATGAAATCTAAGTGGTCAATTTTTATTTCCTATTATTTATGAGGATAAAAACATATAAGTACATAATGTTTCTCTCGTTTTGACTCATGGGTTCTATCGACCTGTGTGCAATCTAATATTGGAGAATTTACCAATATAATAATTTGTAAGTGATACCAAGAGAAAAGTTGCAGGGGACCAACTTTCATGCATATAAGAAATTTGTTTCAAGAAGAAGACAGACCTCCGATCTGATGTGCTAGCTATCTGCAAATAATACCTCACAACTAACGAGTTTTGGCATCGCCCATTGTTTTAGGGCCTGTGAACAAATGATCAAATGGGAAACAAGTATGCAACATTGTTCCTCAACATACAATCAAATTATTGGTTTGTTGTTGTTATGGTTTGTGCTAATCCTCAAACCATCCCTTCATAGTTTTTGAGCTCTTGATAGGTTGTGGTCATCTTGAAACCACCAATTAAGCAGAGGACATAAGGTTCTTCTTGTTTTTGAGCTCTTGAGAGTTTGTGGTCAACTTGAAACAACCAATTAAGCAAAAAAACCAATTAAGCAAAAGACATGAAGTTCTGCTTGTTACATTTTTAGAGAGCATCATCAACATTTGTAGTTGTTCTTTGCTTGATTAATTTATGGTCAACCATGCCATTTAGTAGAAGACTTTCTGCTTCTACTAGCTTTTGATTTCTAGAGCATTATCAACTCTCTATGTGGTCATCCTTAAACCACCAATTTAGTAGAAGCCTTCATCTCCTTTTTTTTTTTTTTCCAGAGTTTGTGGTCATTCTTAATCCACCAATTTAGTAGAAGCCTTCTTAGAGAACAATTGTGCCATGTGTACTATATATACATTATTGATGTACATATTAATTGAATTGATTTCGTGCTTTTTAGGCCCATCTTCTTTACCTTTTTTATCTTCTTAGTTATTTACTTTCTTAGTTATATTCTTAACAAGTTAATCTTTTTCAATTTAAAAATAGATTACACTTATATATATATATATATATATACAATGTGTTATTTATTCATATACATCCATAACGCCAAAATCTTGTTTTTCTTAACTGTAGAAGCATTATATATTGTTTTGTGTTGTGAAAATAGAAGTATTATATAATCTTTTGTGTTGTGAAAAATAAAATTTGTTGTAGTCTCTAAACCTGCTCAAAATTTGATGATAAATTATTAAATACTTAGATTTGAGTGATTATTTCTATATAATCCAAAAAATAATATTTCATTATTTTTTTTTCCCTTTAATTACACACTTTACTATTATTTTTTCTCCCTTTAATTACACACTTTACTGCTGCTATTGTTTTTTCCCGTCTGTAAACGCCGTCACTGCTGTTGTTTTTTCCCATATGTAAACGAAATATCATGAATAGAAAGATTTAATTGGACTTGATCGCAAGTCTGACGTAGCAACCACGACCGCAACGCTATCCTTCCCATGTTTCCTCGCAAGTCTGACGTGGCAACCACGACCGCAACGCTATCCTCGCCAAGTTTCCTCGCAAGTCTTACGTAGCAACCGCGACGCTATCCTCCTCGCCAATTTCGTAGTGATGTGTAAATTAAGATAATAACTTTTCTACTTTCAAGACCAATTCAATGTAATGTTGACTAAATTCTCAGATCGATGTTAACCCAATCCTAAGTTTTTATTTCTTAGTTAGCCGTCATTTTGTAACGGAGATGACACATATTTGAATTATATTCCAAATTCGAATACAGATTCTGCTTATTTTATTTAAAAGTTAATACTCAGCCATACCCGTGTCGGGCCCAGGTCTGGAATTTCGAAACTAAATGGCTGGTCAAATTTAATGGTTTTGACTGTATTGTTCCGATTGGAAAGTTGAAGATTTTTTTAAGATTCGGAAGTTGGAGGAATTTAGGAAGTTGAAGAATTTTTGAAGATTTGGAAGTTGGAAGATTTTTTTATCTGTATTTGCCTATCAAATTCTATTCCTATTTGCTTATCAAATTCTAGTTTTACAGCGATTTCCACTGTTTCGGCATTTCTCACTCAAAAAATAAAAAATAGATAGCGAAAATTTCATCAATTTTTTCGAAAGAATAATACAACATCTGACTTTATACTTGATAATAGATATTTCCCATCAAGTCATACATGACTTTCAGAAAATGGTCACAGACAACGCGTCCTCTAGAAGAGGACTCATTTTCAAGGTATCTACTATCTACAAAATCAAGCTTGCGGACCTTTTCCGCGGGAAAACCCTCTGGATTTCGGCGGAACAATTCTTATCGTTTCCGGTCGATCTGGCCCATTTTCAGTTTGTGTCACCACGCAGCTGATTTGGAGACTCCAAACGCTACATGGCACTGGAAAATCTGAGAGCATGTTGGAACGTTTCCCGTGCGGAAGCGGCTGAGGACTGATCGCCGGACTGTGCAAAGAGGGTCATTTTGTTGCAGTTTTATACAACTTCTTTAGTTCCAATCCTCCCGAGCTTATCAATATGCATCATTCTGTTTGTTCAGCTGCGGTGCTGTACTGACAAAGACGACCTTG
>ML797364.1:25202-41745 GCA_009831015.1 Picea engelmannii
CTATGATGGATGGAGCATGAGGAGGACGACGATCCTTATAAAGATGCAGAGTTAAAGATAGAGTGGGAGACCTGCGGCTTCCCTTCGGCTTCATAGTATGTTCCCTTTGGCTTCATAGTATGTGCGTGGAAAGTTGTCGCGCCATCCATATTTCCGTGCAGGTTTATTCCGTTCAAAATGACGGTGATGTCGGCATTTATTCGGTTGATAGTGACGATGATGTGGATTGATTGGTTAACCAAAGAAAAGTAATGAGAAGGCATGCGAAATGTCCATATTTCAAGCCGGCGGACTATTGGGGTTGACGGATTAAAAGGAGAAATGCTGTGCTCATCATAATGTATCAATATTTCAAGGGTCGTGCGCATAAGAAACAACGCAGATTGAGTGCTTGGAAAGGAAAAGAGTGAAAAAATGGATTGGTATTGTGCGTACGCAACTGCAAGCAGGCAGCTTCTAGTAGGTGGAATGGAAAGGGAATCTGGCTGGGCTTTCCACATATGTACGGTTAGGGTAGATTCCATGTCCTATAATTTACCTGCGGCCAGCATTCAATGTTGTTTAGGGCTGGATATGTATGATGGTGTAGATTTTATCGCCTACAGTCTATCTGTTACAACATTCAATGATGTTTAAAAGTAGTAGTTTTTAAGGTTCTTTTCACAATTACATGAATGATGATGCAAACTAAGATACCTGTGATGTTATTAAAATAAAAGTAAATTCATCATGCTGCATAGTCATTATACATTTAATGTTATTATATATATAAAGTTGATATTAAGTCATAGTCATTATATATATAAAATTGATATTGAATTATTTTAATTAATAAAGACATTAAATTATTGAAATGTTTTATTTATGACTTACACATCTCCCTCCCTCACACTAAGAAGTATAAAGAACTTTTGAGCAGAGTAAGAAAAATTTTACTTTCAATTATTTTATCTTTGTACATAAAAAGATCCTCACACTAAGAAGCAAAAAGAACTTATGACCAGAATAAGAAAAAAATTTCTTTCAATTATTTTATCTTTGTACATAAAAGGATGATAATTGTTTTTTACTTAACTTTGAAATATTTTATTTATGTTTGACATTAAAATATTTTTTAAAACTCACTTTAATATAAATATAAGAGTTTGAACTTTAGCTTCTCAATTTTTTTAATTGAATAATTTGAAGTAATCTTCAATTATAAAAAATATTTTAAAATTAGATTTAGGTGCACATGAGAAGGATTTGGCACTCCCTCTTTTGTGTGATGCTAGGGTTAAAGAAGCAAGATATCAAGGTTAGAGAGGATGTACTTGGAGAGACTTGTCTTGTGTGATGTTAGGGTTTGTGATATGCATGCAAACCCTAGAGAATAACATGATGTTGAAGATGATATGGGTTATTATGGCTCTCATTGTAGTACTAGGGTTAGAATTTAGGGTTCTAGAATATCTCTAAATGAAAACCTTATTAGAATTTAGGAAATCTAAATTTACAATGCCTAAGGACACCCTCACTAGTGTTAAACTAATACACTAAAGATTGATAAAGAAATGATCGTGTTTGAAATATAGTATTTCATCTTTCCAAGAATTTGGTTGATGGTGTTGAAAAACACCATTGTTATTATTGATGTGCCCTCATGTACCTATGATTCTTTGTATAACCTGGGCACATAAGGATGGTAGTGTTAGACTCATGAAGTAAAACAATTTTACTCATATGTAAATGACTTTAAAAAATAACATAAAAATCAACGTACCAATGAGTTTCTCACGCTATAAATGAGGTAGGAAGTATCATACTTTTGATTAGCTCTTTTTAGATAGTGTTTGTAGTTATATGTATCTAATGTACTTGGTATGTAATCCATGAATATATAATTCTCGGTCTTTCTTGATTTTTTGTCCAGTGTGTTGTATTCACCCTTAATAACCATCGATCCAATCATAAATTCATTGAACTCATCATCAATTAAAGATGTATTCAGGGTTTTCTTCCACTCAATGCATTATGCCAACTAATAATCAGTTCCCCCTTCATCATCTTTTGGGACAACCATCTCGTATATGTGTCGTGCAAAAATGTAATGCAGAGTTAAATAAAAGTGTGTAGGAGTTTGATTAGATAGATAAATTGGAAATGATCACAAACTGTTACCACAATATTTTGAAGTATTTCCAACCATAATGTACCTAGTTGTACAAGATCGAAGATATGATCATAATCTAGTGAAATAGATGATTGGTCCTCCACAAAAGAAAGTGATTTTTTCATCCTTATTTCGGATTCAAGGTTGTTTGAGCTTCAAATTGAATGAAATCCATGATGTAACGTCCTCGACCATCAAACCCCTTGTCGAGCAACGCTACTACGCGGAAACATTCTCATATTTATGTGGTATGCATATAAATGAAGTTTAAATGGCTAAGCAAAGTAAACATATAATTACTGCTGACATACAGAATGATTGAAATCAATAGTAAATATCATTGCAAAGGAATACATGATAGTATCGCAAGCATCACAGATTGTGCATTTTAATTGAAATTATATGCATGCCTATACTTATCTTTGAAACTCTAGTAACTCCACCAACCACGTGAAGAGCTTCCACGAACCTCCTAGCCTTAGACCTCACTGCTCATCATGCTCAACAGTGGGTCACCCCCGAGCTGGGACTAAGCTCCACCCAAGGCAAGAGAATCCTAGGCTAGGCTAAGGTTACCGAAAAACTACACAGAGCAACCAGAAGGATTCTCTCCAAGAGCCTTCTTATGCCCACTACTAACGGACTCTCATTCCCCACATGCATGTTTCGCCCGGGAGTATACACCTTCACAAGCATAGTCCATCAATGCTTCACCTCCCTCTTTGGGCCTCGATAACAGGTTGCATCAGGAATTCTCAGAGCTCCGAAGCTGGCGTTGGACTCTCTCTGGGAGAAAACCACTTCCCAGCAGACTCTCTCACCTGGAGGGAGTTGCTCACAAGCCTGACAACCTGCTTCTTCTACCACGGGCCTGACAACCCACTTCTTCAGCACACCCTTCGACTCAATTCCAACTGGGTGAGGGCAACCGCAACAACATCATCACTCAGTTGACACTAGGATGACGACCACAACAGAAAATGGGCATAGTCCTGTAAATGGCAATGACCAAACGCTAAAACACTGCACGCTCAGTCGATTATCCAGGTGTCAGGTTCTACAGAAGACACGAATCAACTCACAATTTACCGGTTACAGGATGCGTGACAGGAAATTATGCAGAGGTCGAGCATGGAGGCCAAACACATAGACCAGACGAAATTTACAGGAATACACCGGACAATCACAAAGGTCTCACGGTTTCGGTTTTCAGAGTTGTGTGCGATATGCAGAGCTCAGACGCAGAGGTCACACAGTTCAAACAATGGACGATAGAATGGAGAACGCACCCTAACTCAGTTGACGCTTCATCTTTTAACCGCAAGCACCTAGGTCAACACTTGTCTTCTTGGGGCTGCATGCGTTCCCTCTTGGACAGTTGGAGCTAGATGCATTGCCTCTCCCACGACTTAGGATAAAAACATGTTTGTCACGTAGCTTTTGGAATAATAATAATTATTATTCCCAAGGACTTAAGCTCCCAAGCTTAGCTCCTAGGCTCAACACTTAGCCTCTCTTTCCAACCTTTCAGCCCCTTTCCCTTACCCACTCTGTGGAAGCTTAGTCCCCCATCACTCTTTCTTTGTGGTCGGTTTGCACGCAGCGATGTTTATATTTTTATTAATGTTATGCATAATACATATACAAGAACAGGCATCCTAGCCTTAACACTTAGGCTCTCCAGCCTAATAAACACATAAGTATACCATCTTATCAATACTCGGCTCACTAACCTACAAAAACATGATTTACAATTCATAAGCATGATTACAACATGGCTCGTCCTTGGGGATATTACAATCCCCTCCCCTTATTTTTTCACTGTCCTCAGTGCAACTTTCACACAACATCAACAAGATTTTTCAAAATCTTCAAAAAGATGTGGGTATTCTGCCCACATAGCGTCTTCATGCTCCCATGTTGCATCCTTAGGACCGTACCAGGTCCACTGGACCTTTACAAGCCCTATGGCTTGATTCCGCAACTGCTTGCTTTTCTAGTCTAATATGCGCATAGGAGGCACTTGCAGGACACCTTCTCTCTCCACCTGAATCACATTCCAATCAATTACATGATTAGCATCAGGTATATATTTCTTAAGCAATGAAACATGAAACACATCATGTACACTCATGGATGCAGGTAATGCAAACAAATATGCAACTGGCCCACAAAATCTGGCTTCCAACTTGGTGCAGTTTCCCAGCTTCAAGGAACTTCTATTGGCTTTTACTTTCAGGAACACATGGTCACCCACTTTAAACTCTATGTGGGTTATGTTCTTATCAGCATAAATTTTCTTCCTGTCTTGGGCAGCCTTTAAATTCTGCTTGATTTTTAGCATCCGTTCCTCCATTTTCTTGAGCAACTTTGGCACAACCACTGCCCTATCAGCTGGATTATCCCATCTTACTGGAGTATTTCACTTTCTGCCATAAATCGCTTCAAATGGGCTCATCTTCAACGATGCGTGATACCCATTATTGTAGGCAAATTCTACCAAGTGCATGTATTCTTCCCATTTCGATGGTTTGTCCATCACATACATCCTTAGCGTGACTTCTATTACTCTGTTCACCCTCTCTGTCTATCCATCAGACTCAAGGTGATAAGCTGTGCTAAAGTTCAGATTCGTTCCAAACCCTTTGAACAACCCCTTCCAGAAATTTGAAGTAAATTTTGGGTCTCTGTCAGACACAATTGTCTTGGGAATTACGTGCAATCGTGCCACTTCCTTCATAAAGACGTCGCCAACATCCGCTTCCTTGTTAGTAGTCTTTAACAGAATGAAATGAGTCGCTTTCATAAGCTTATCCACCACCACCATGATTGAATCCTCTTGCTTGTCGGTTCTGGGCAATCCGGTGATGAAATCCATTGTCATCACTTCCCACTTCAACTCAGGAATGGGTAAAGGTTGCAGCAACCCTGCTGGGTTCCTGTGCTCAGTTTTAACCTTCTGGCATCCATACATCCGTTGATGTACTCAACAATATCTTTATTCATACCTGGCCAAAAGTAATGGCTCTTGACTGCTGCCACGGTTTTTTGATATCCAGGGTGCCCTGCATAAGGCACATTATGCATTTCATGCAAAATCATAAGTTTCACGTCCTGGAAATTAGGTACATAAATTATGTTCTTGTATAGAAGTTTTCCATCGATTTCCAATTTATAATTCTCCACTTTCTATGGCATCTTACCTTGTTGTAGCTTTTCTACCAAATCCTTATACTACAAATCTGTATTTGCAGCCTCTGAAATTCTGATTTTAATATCGGTTCAGTGCATGCTAATTTATGTATCATGTAATTCATGTACTCTTATGCTGAGTGCATCAACTACTTTATTCTCCTTCCCTTTGATATGCTTGATATCAAAATCGTACTCACAGAGAAACTCCAAAAACCTACTTTGCCTAGCGTTCAAGGTTGGCTGGTAAAAAAAATACTTCAGACCGTTATGGTATGTTCTCAGTTCGAACCTCCTTCCCATGAGGTAATGCCTCCATTTATTTAGAGCATGTACTATGGATTCCAAATCCAAATCATGAGTTGCATAGTTCCTTTCATGCTCTTTCAACTTTCTGGATTCATAATAGATTACAAATCCATTCTGACTGAGGGCTCTTCCCAGTCCTTCTTTGCACGCATCAGTGCACACCATGAAATATTCATTTGGATATGCAATCCTTAAGATTGGGGCATTGGTTAACAGTTGCTTCAATTGTTGAAATCTTTTCTCACAATCATCTGTCCACTGAAACTTTTTCTCCTTCCTTTGCAAGGAAGTGATAGGGTGGGCTATCCTCGAGAACCCTGCAATAAACCTTTTGTAATATCCAGCTAGACCCATGAAAGATTTGACTTCTGTCACATTCTTTGGCGTTGACCATTCTCTGATGGCCTCAATCTTCTTAGGATCTACAACTATCCCATCCTTCGAAATAATATGCCCCAAGTAATGGACCTGCTCCTAATAAAACGAGCATTTGCTCAGTTTGGCATACAACTGGTGCTCTCTTATCACTTGCAACACCAACCTAAGATGTTGTTCATGCTCTTCCTCCGACTTGGAATATACCATAATGTCATCCAGGAAGACTATGACAAACATGTCTAGATAGTCCCTGAATACACCATTCATCAGGCACATAAAAACAATGGGTGCATTTGGCAACCCAAACAGCACCATTGTGAAATCATAATGACCGTACCTTGTTCTAAAGGTGGTCTTGCTGATGTATTCATCTTTTATCCTTACTTGGTGATATACCGACCTGAGGTCTATCTTCGAAAAGATATTCACATCCTTCAACTAATCGAAGAGGTCATCAATCCTCGGAAGAGGGTATTTGCTCTTTACAGTTACTTTGTTCAATTGTCTGAAATTGATACACAATCTCAACATTCCATCCTTATTCTTCACGAATAGGATCGGGGCACCCCAAGGTGAAACACTTTTGCGTATATACCCCTTCTTCATAATCTCTTCAAGCTACAGTTGCAACTCTTTCAGCTCTAGCGTACTCATTCTGTAAGGAGATTTTGACACTGGAGCTGTTCCAGGCATCAAATTTACTAAGAAGTCTATATCTCTTTTCGAAGGTAGTCCAAGTATCTCCTGAAATACATCCTCAAAATCCTTTAGTACCGCATGGTCTTCGATATTTGACACCTTATCCTTAGGTGTTTCCTCCACATGGGCTACAAATAATTGACAACCTTTTTTGTAGCACTTCTTCAGCTGCATTGTTGAGATTTCTCTGATAGCAACAACCCTGGGAATTCCTTGGACTATTTTCCGATTCCCTTTCTCATCTAGGCAAGTGAATGCCTTGATACGACAGTCCAAGATGGCATGGTGTTGATCCAACCAATCCATCCCAATTAGATAATCATAAGAACCTAAAGGCAAAACATTCACTTCATCCTTTGTTCTCAGTCCATTCATGTCCACAGGATAGGACTTAACAAACTCAGTGACTTTCCTCTTGGTTCTTGTAGCCAATTGCACTAACCAAGACTTTCATGTTTGCTTCTCGACAAATGCAAACTTTCCACCACTATAAGATCTATATAACTATAGATATCCCCTGAATCAATTAAAATAGTAAAGGGTTGGTTCTTAATCATACCTTCCATGTCAATCATGTGCGACTGATATTCAGCTTGCTTGTTGTCCAGGGTTGCGTAGATCCTTGGAATTCTACTACCCATGTCCTCCACTATTTTAGCTTGTTGAACATTATGGACAGCTCTCACTTTGTCATTTTTATGGGGACAATCTATGTACTTGTGGTTCTCTTTACAGCCCCAACATTGAATGGGCGTCTGTCTTGGCTTTTGTGCCCCTACATCATCCATTCTTGGCTCTCTAAACGATGGCTGTCCTTGAGGACTATTTTTAAAAAATGGAGGTTTTTTTCCTTCTGCCTCTGCTCTTTCTTCAACTTCTTCTGGTCATCCCAAGCCTTTTGGAAAGTAGGCTTCTCTCTTTGCTACTCATATAAGCATTTCACTCTTCTTATTGTTTCTTCCATAGTTTTTGGGTCATCATACTAGATCTTGTTCCCAATGGAAGGTGGCAGTCCACTCAGGTACCTTTGAATCTTGACAATTTCATCATTGATGAACGAAACATACTTCAATAATTCCAAAAATCTTCGCTTGTATTCATCCATGGTCATACTGCCCAGCTTGAGTTCAAAGAACTCTTTCATCTTTCTGTTGTAGTATCTTTTAGTGAAGTATTTCTTCTTGAAATACCTCTTGAATTCCTTCCAAGTGATATTTTTCTATCTAATGTGTTGCACCTGCACAAGCTAATCCCACCACATGGATGCCTTTCCCTTCAGTTGATACATTGCAATTCTTCCTTCTGCATGAGAGGAATAATTTTGTAGTTGGAAATATCTCCTCATGCCAAGCAACCATGTTTCGACATCTTCCTCATTCTTATGCTCTCCATCAAATGTAGGCAGCTTAATCTTATTCATCTCTCCCTTCAATTCATCCACTCCCAATCTCCTGTGATTTCTGGTAGGAGATGGGCTGGAACTACTGTGTGTCCTTTTCTTAGAGCGACCTTGGGAGTGATGATGGTGTCTACCCACACTCCTTGACCTTCTTCCCTCAGAAGTCTCGTGACTCCCTATTCTGTTTGAGTTGCTCTCCTTCTCCAACTTCTTCTCTATTCTCTCCAAACTCCTTAACATCTTTATGTTAAATTCACCTTGTTTTTCCTGAGCTTTTCTGATCTTTTTTCTATATGCTCGACGAGTTTGGGCATCTTTCTGCAGTTTTTCAACGATTTTCATCATGTTTCCTTCCTTATCTATCTCTTCTCCATGCCCATTGGAGTTCGATCCTTCAACTCCCAAGTGAACATCCATTCCTTTTGCTTCGTCCTCAGAATTGGAAGCAGTCTATGCCCTTTCCATTTCTCTTGCACCCAGTGGCAATTCTACTTGGTTTTGGCACTCGCTAAACTTCTGCAAACACAATCTGTAGACAATCGGAATTTGTCAAGTCATTAATCCTTAACAAATTCCACAGCATTCAAAAACAACTTGATTCAAGAAAACGTTTGGTTACCATGAATTTTTCAAGCTCTGCTCGGCTCTGCAGTACACTCAGGCCATAACCCTTTTCCTTTGTTTCCCCAACCCCACGCGACCAAGGGTCATGACCAAATGCTATATCTACAAGGTTCTCTAAACAAAACTTTGGGGTTTGAGGTTTCGGGGTTTTGGTCATGGAGGTTCTCACACTCACTTTCCTCTCCAACTCCTGACTTCTGAACTTTCAACCTTTCTCACCCCTGGGCCCACAACACAGCTGTCACCAACCAAGGTGGTGACACGTGGTGTCCTTAAGAAGGTCCACGTTACCTCGAGTGACGCCATCCATCCCTACTGCATCTACTTTTTCCTTTGGGACCCACTAGCACATGGAACACATCCCCTGTGTCCTCATCAATCCCAGTGACGTCAGCCCGACCCAATACTTTGGCTCATTGGATTTCGTGATTCCTAGCCTTGGGAGTTTATGCATAAGCAACTCCCATTCTCCTGACAACCGAACTTCCGAAATGCCGACATTTTAGAGCTCCTAATCTGACGGTCCTAACTTCCCCACGATCTGACGACTCAGATCTCGCCGGGATTTCACATATCGATATTTCGTGTGTCGTGAGGTTAAAAGACCTTCCACCTTCGTTCTTCCACTCCTTGAAACGTCGCGATTCCTCCTGTACAATTAACGGTCCATATCTCTCCTTGATCAATTGTTGTGATCCAATCGTGAATTCGCGTTTCACAAATTCTCACAGACTCGCCCTTTGACAATTTCAAGTCACGAGTCAGCGAAAGGTTGATCGCTCTCCACATGTCCCTCCCAATGGATGGTTCTGATGATGTCGGGGCTTCGTGTATCGTGATTTCCACACTCCTGTGCAACTGCAAAGGGTTTTAAACCTTGTGCATGTTCCCTAAATCCATCGACTATTGGTCCACACGCTCATATCTGATGGCCCAGATCTGATCTCTTCTGCGCACTCTCCTTAGTGTCTGGACGTGGATTCGATGGTCCAGATCTTCTCCTTTACAACTGATCTATGACTGCAGTTTTATTCTACCACAACTCCTCCTGAGATTCATAACACGGCCAATGTAACCCCTTGGCACTCAAAAACAATCTAAGGTTCAAAATTAGTCCTCCAAACACAATTTCCTCTCAGAATGTCGGGTCCAAAGATCGCTTATCCAGGCCATCCAGGCTCAGCGTTGAAAACATGGCGCTTTGATACCATATTGTAACGTCCCCGACCATCAAACCCCTTGTCGAGCAATGCTGCTACACAGAAACATTCTCATATTTATGTGGTATGCATTTAAATGAAGTTTAAATGGCTAAGAAGAGTAAACATATAATTACTGCTAACATACAAAATGATTGAAATCAACAATAAATATCATTGCAATGAAATACATGATAATATCGCAAGATGTGCATTTTAATTGAAATTATACGCATGCCTATACTTATCTTTGAAATTGTAGTAACTCCACCAACCACATGCAGACCTTCCATGAACCTCCCAGCCTTAGACCTCACTGCTCATCATGCTCAACAGTGGGTCACCCCCGAACTGGGACTAAGCTCCACCCAAAGCAAGGGAATCCTAGGCTAGGCCGAGGTTACAGGAAAACTGCACAGAGCAACTGGAAGGATTCTCTCCAGGATCCTTCTTACGCCCACTACTAACAGACTCTCATTCCCCACATGCATTTTCCGCCCGGGAGTATACACCTTCACAAGAACAGTCCATCGGTGCTTCACCTCCCTCTCTGGGCCTCGAAAACAGGCCAGATCAGGAATTCTCAGAGCTCTGAAGCTGGTGTTGGACTCTCTCTGGTTGAAAATCACTTCCCAGTAGACTCTCTCACCTGGAGGGATTTGTTCACAAGCCTGACAACTTGCTTCTTCTACCACAGGCCTGAAAACCCGTTTATTCAGGACACCCTTCGACTCAATTCCAACCGGGTGAGGGAAACCACAACAACATCAGCACTCAGTTGACACCAGGATGACAACCACAACAAAAAATGGACATAGCCCTGTAAATGGCAAGGACCAGACGCTAAAACACAGCGTTCCCAGACGATTATCCACATGTCGGGTTCTACAGAAGACACAAATCAGTTCATTGTTTATCGGTTACAAGATGTGTGATAGGAAATTATGCATAGGTCGAGGATGGAGGCCAAACGTAGAGATCAGACAAAATTTACGGGAATACACCGGACAATCACAGAGGTCTCACAATTTCATTTTTCAGAGCTGTGTGCGATATGCAGAGCTCAAACGTAGAGGTCACACAGTTCAGACAACAGATGACATAATGGAGAACGAACCCCCAACTCAGCTGACGCTTTAGCTTTTAACCGCGTGCGCCCAGGTTGACACTTGTCTTCCTGGGGCTGCATGCGTTCCCTTTTTCACACTTGGAGCTCCATGTGTTGCCTCTCCCAGGACTTAGGATAAAAACATGTTTGTCACATAGCTTTTGGAATAATAATAAATTATTATTCCCAATGACTTAATCCCCCAAGCTTAGCCCCTAGGCTCAACACTTAGCCTCTCTTTCCAACCTTTCAACCCCTTTCCCTTACCCACTAGGTGGAATCTTAGTCCCCCATCACTCTTTCTTCGTGGTCTGTCTGCACACAATGATGTTTATATTTTTATTAATGTTCTTCATAATACATATACAAGAACAGGCATCCTGGCCTTAACACTTAGGATCTCCGGCCTAAAAAACACATAAGTCTACCAGCTTATTAATACTCGACTCACCAGCCTACAAAAAAATGATTTACAATTCATAAACATGATTACAATAGGCTCGTCCTTGGGGATATTACACATGAGTTCTAGATATTGTGTTGCAACAATATGCATGTGAACAATCTACATTGACCAGCTCTCCAAAATTTCTTTGCACATGTCCTCTCTTTGTTGATTCCTCTCACCTTCTTGTTGCCTCTACCATTATTGTAGAGCACCATTGGACTATAATTTTTCATTTTGAATAAGGTAATTTGTTAGAAATAAACCTTCTAGAGCTCAATTATTATGGTTGGGGGGGAGGAAAAAACTTGGACCTTAGGCCCTAATTACTACTTCTCGAGCTCATTCGCCATGAAAAGCACTTGCTGACACAAACCCTCTAGGTGGTCTTTGGTATTTAAGTTGGATATGGATGCCATTAGGATATTTTATGCAATGAGGATGGGTCACAGGGCCTTGAATAGGGTCAAGGAGGGAAAATAAGTGCTTCGAGACATTGTTGAATCTTCTCAAGCTTAAGAACCCTAAACGAGTCCTCAAACGAAAACATGAGTCCTTTGTAGGGGTTCTTTGCAAGCCTTTGAGTGGGATACGAATTTCATGAGTAGGTTTTGTGCATTGGAAATGGGTCTGGATGCATAAACATGGTCAAGGGGGTAAACACATTCCTTAATCTTTAATTGAACCTTCTCGAGCTCAATTACCATGAAAAAACCCTAGAAATAGAAACATGAGCCCTCATTAAGGGTTATTTACCCTAGAAGTTAAATATGGCTGCCATTAAGATGTTTTATGCATCATAGATGGGTCTCGACCCATTGACCATAGTTGTGGTAGGGAAGAAACATCCTCATGCCCTTGGCATTGACTGAGGGAGGGAAACAACAACCTCAATCCCTAAACATAGATTCTTAGGCTCAAGTGCCATGAACACATCCTCAAACCACCAGACATAAGAATGGATTGTTTGCAAGGTCTTGACCATCATCAAATATTGAAAAAAAGTGTCTTCGGATCTTATTGAACTTCTTGAGATCAAAATCCTTAAACGAGTACTCGAACCAACATGTAGGAATATTGTAGAGGGTATTTCGCCTCCTAATGAGATACAGGAATCATGAGTAAGTTTTGTGCATCGGAAATGTGTGTCAAGGAATAAACATGGTTAGGGGGAACACAATGGCCTTAAGCCCCGTTGAACCTTCGTGAGATCAATCACCATGAACAACATCTAGAAATCACAACATGATTCATTTCTAGGGAGTCCTTGACACCTAAGTTGAATATGGGTACCATGCATGGGTCTTTGATTTGTGACCATATTCGAGGGAGGGAAACAAGAGAATCTACCCCTAACCCTTGCTTCTCAGGGTCAAGTTCCATGAACACATCCTTAGACACCCACATGAGAGCGTGGATGGTTTTTGGGGTATTCATCATCATCAAGAACTAAAAACAAGTGTCTTAGGATCTTATTGAAGCTTCTCGAGATTGAGAGCCTTGAAAAAGTACTCGAACCAACACGTAGGAACTCTGTTGGGGGTCTTTGGCCTCCAAGTGGGGTACATGCACCATTAGCAAACACCCCCCCCCCCTCTACAAAGTACCCAGTGTTTCCCTTTTATTCTTCTTAAATATTGGGTTCTTAACTATATTTGTGCAACTGAATCCCAAAAGTAGAAAAAAATGTTAAGTAGTTGAAAGAGACTTGAAGGTTATCTCTATTTGTTGGGAATGTACTACCAACTAGCTCAATTTTCCAAAAACTTGGGCATCATTTGATGCTTTCCATACTTTACTCCATGGACCTTTACATGTCGACAGTTATAACCTAACCAAAATATATAAACACATGTTTCCTCTTTATGCCTTTTACAATTATATCTTTACCTACAAATAAGGGAGTGAAAATTATTTCTTTGAATGCCCTTTTTTTAAAAGTATATCATCATATTCCCTTCAAGCATTAAAGTCTATATATTAAAATTATTCACTTTCCAAATCTATAATATTTCTCCCTTGTCAATAAATTGAATCTTTTGGCTACAAGCTCTCCAACATTCGGAGCTTTTGGAACTTGAAATTACTGTTGGCATTGTTATTACTCAGACAATGATTAATACTGTTTACTAAAACAATGTTGCAATTGCTGCTACAAATGGTGATGTTGATATGATTTTTGTTGTAATTGATGCTAAAGAAAATGATTTTGTGGGGACTAAGTTCTGAGCTTGTTGTTGACTTGAAATGATGGCTTCATAAAATGTTGAAACAAGGCCAACGCTATTTTCTTTGCACTAGAATACCGATGATATCAGTGCAAACAATTTTTTAAATGAGATTATTTAGACTTTTTGATATCAGTGCAAACATTTTTTTAAATGAGATTATTGTGACTTTTTCCCAAGATATACAAACCTTCTTGCCACTCCAAATATCAATCCTTTTCTCACTACACCCCTATCAAGTTTAAATGTAAGAGACATATCTCCACCAATGATAATCCATATGCAAGAAATACGCTCTTGTGTTTTTGTAGCCACCTCCTTTGCATCTAATGAAATTTCCAACCTTCTTTAAGTCACTTCCAGTCAAATTTGTGTCAATCCATGTGATGACCACACTTAGTAAAAATAGATCATCTGACTTGTGTGCCATCTGATAGGCACATGCTCCAGGCTCTACTTTCTTAACTGTTGTCGACATTCCTTGACAAACTCCATTTTTTTCAATCTCTCTTGGGATCCCCATATCTTTATAATGAAACAACATCACCTCAATAGCAAACATTTTTTCGTGAAATTTTCTTGATTCCACTAGTTGTATACACCCATTAGAATGGTATAGATCAACATGCCTTGGCTTAATATTCCTTGGGATTAAGGGATACTGAATACCCTTTTTCACATAGAAGTATGTTGTTTAATGATATATTCTCGTTCACTATAGAAACTTATTGCAATCCCTTATTGTTATTTCACAGCGAAAACATAAACTCAAATTGATCCACCAGTTACACAAGCTGATCATTGTAGTGTGCATGCATGCACGTTCCATTTTTAGCCGATACAGTGTGCATGCATCCGCATGGGAAATTAATTGGTTGTTTCAACAATCTCCACCTTGATAAAAATTTACCTAATATATCATGCTCAAATTTATTCATCACCTTTTATGCAAGCCAAGAGAAACCAAACACCATCGTAGATTCTCTAACAAAACTGGTTTCATGAACATGTCTACAAAATTCACTTTTGTATGGACCTTTTCCAGAGCCACTCCCCCTTCATCAACAACATGTCTTAAAAAATGGTATTTAATAGAAATTTGCTTGGTCTTAGTGTGATAAGCTAGGTTTCTATCCAAACGAATAACACTTTGACTATCGTAGAATACTTTCACCTTGTCCTACATCCTTCCAAACTCACCCAACAAACCTTTTAACCAAATTGCTTCCTTGCATCCATGTGAGGCAGCTATATATTCTGGCTCAATAGTGGATAAAGCAACTATGTTTAGAAGATTTGACATACAACTAACATGTAGTCCTACAAGAGTAACGACATATCCTGAAGTGGATCTCCTTTTCTCCAGTCACCTACAAAATATGAATCGACATAACCGCAAATTGAATCACTGGAACCATCATAGGTGATAGAATAATTACTCGTGCCCCATAAGGTACCAAAGCGATTTCACTGCTTCTCAATGCTCTTTACCTAGATTTTTCATGTATCTACTCACAACACCAACTGCATGTGAAATTTTTGTTCTAGTACTCACCATCACCATCACATAATGGGCTCATGCTGAATTTTCCTACAGGGAATGCCTCTACAAAGATTCCTACACGATTCTAACTAGGACCAAATTATTTTTTAATTTTCTATCTAAATTCCTATAGGTTTCTCTTATTTTTTGCTTTTTAAATTTCATGTCATTTGTCATGACTTCTAATCTGGCTCAGATTAAATTCGTTCCATATTTGAAAAGTTTTGTTACACAACTAAAAAAGGGCTTCGAGATGGATGATATTGTGGAGACCAGCTATGAGATGGGGATATTGAGTTATGTTACTATCTGTAATTCTCATAACTTTCTACTTTTATGGTTTCGATTGCGCGAACGATTCTAATAGCCTCAGCCTTTTTCAGGGGACCTCTACAGTTGCGAGAGTTTTCCGAGTCATTATGGAAGCTGCAACACCTCTAAAAGTTTGTGGTGGTATATTTTGTGAATGAAGGGGCACCTCTAATTATGTAGTCTGTGTTATCGCTCAGTTTGTAGGAAAGGTTTAGGTAGCTTGAAGTCAAGGCTCGAACTGGCGTAACAGGAGCTTCCCCACCCACCGTCACCTCGATGGGGAGCTCTTTCTATTTAGGGTGGCTAGTCCCAAGGGAGACGTCCCTAGTAATCTGGGATTCTGAAGAAAAAGGACCAAGGGTTTAAGGCTTCAAAGGTTAAGGTAAGCTTTCCCTTCACAGATTACTGCCAAATGGATAGTCAAAGAGAAGATGTTTCACTGAAAGAGCACCTGTTTGCGAGACAAGGCAAATGAAACTAAAACGTGCATACAGTGATTAGTACTTCAAAATATCAATGACTATCTTTAATACATATGAGAAATAATGAATTTAATTATTGACGAAGTCAATGATTGCAATTGAAGACAAAGGCTTATAATACTTCTTCAATAAATACAAAGAGATATTGGCATTCAATGTGTAAAATCAAAACCTTGTATTATCACAATGCAATGAATGTCATAAATCTGCTCATATACCAATATTGTTGCTGCGTCACTATGCAGATTTAGGGTGACGTCAGCCCTAATTCTAGGTTAGTTTGAGAGGCAAAGAGGTGGAACGTTTTGGACACCAAGCTAATGAAAACAATCTATAACTCAATGCCAAATGCTATATGACAAAATCACAGCTTTTTAAGCTAAACAAGAGATCAAATTAAGTGTGATGTCACTAGCTAGTTAGGGTTAGGTTAGCTAGACAAAGAGGTGGACGTTTGGCTAAATTGACCAATG
>ML797364.1:93602-105602 GCA_009831015.1 Picea engelmannii
TGACAAAGACGACCTTGCAGACATCGTATTTGAGCGTCTTAGCTCCCAGGCCGTACCAGTAGGGCTCTGCGGGACTTCCATTTGATTCTTTTAGTACAGCGGATGCAGACTCAATGTTGTCCCATATGCCCAGCCCCATAATCATCTTGCCCTCCACAGAGCTGTAAAATGTGTAGGAACGAATCCCTTTCATCTGCTTGAAGTATGCTTTCAGGATGGCAAGGCAGCTGTAGGTGAGAACCTCCTGTTTTTTTCTGCTCGAACGTATTCTACGGAGGTTCACAATATCTCCAAACCTCAGCTGTGCAAACGAGACATCTCGGTGCTCCTCACAACTTAATTGGAACCATCGCCACTCCATCACCCTCACTACCGACGACACCCAATCCTTGCCCAATTCATCTGCAATTCTAGAATCCTACAGATTGCAAGCGCCACTCTGCTGCTCTCCTCTCGTGGAAGTGTTAGATCCATTAATTTATTATAATAGAAGGGGAAAATCCGAGTACAAATATATCTAAGCTATGATGGATGGAGCATGAGGAGGACGACGATCCTTATAAAGATGCAGAGTTAAAGATAGAGTGGGAGACCTGCGGCTTCCCTTCGGCTTCATAGTATGTTCCCTTTGGCTTCATAGTATGTGCGTGGAAAGTTGTCGCGCCGTCCATATTTCCGTGCAGCTTTATTCCGTTCAAAATGACGGCGATGTCGGCATTTATTCGGTTGATAGTGACGATGATGTGGATTGATTGGTTAACCAAAGAAAAGTAATGAGAAGGCATGCGAAATGTCTATATTTCAAGCGGGCGGACGATTGGTGTTGACGGATTAAAAGGAGAAATGCTGTGCTCATCATAATGTATCAATATTTCAAGGGTCGTGCGCATAAGAAACAACGCAGATTGAGTGCTTGGAAAGGAAAAGAGTGAAAAAATGGATTGGTATTGTGCGTACGCAACTGCAAGCAGGCAGCTTCGAGTAGGTGGAATGCAAAGGGAATCTGGCTGGGCTTTCCACATATGTACGGCAGCTTCGAGTAGGTGGAATGCAAAGGGAATCTGGCTGGGCTTTCCACATATGTACGGTTAGGGTAGATTCGATGTTTTATAGTTTACAATGGGGTAGATTTGATGGCTTATAGTTTACCTGTCGCAGCATTCAATGTTGTTTAGGGCTTTTCAAATATGTATGATGGTGTAGATTCTATGACCTACAATCTATCTGTTATAGCATTCAATGATGTTTAAGAGTACTAGTTTTTAAGGTTCTTTTCACATATACATGAATGATGATGCAAACTAAGATACTTGTGATGTTATTAATTGTTATTAAAAAAAAAAAGTTAAATTCATCATGCTGCATAGTCATCAAGTCATTATATATATAAAGTTGATATTAAGTCATAGTCATTATATATATAAAGTTGATATTGAATTATTTTAATTAATAAAAACATTAAATTATTGAAATGTTTTATTTATGACTTATAGATCTCTCTCTCACATTAATAAGTAGAAAGAACTTATGAGCAGAGTAAGAAATTTTTTACTTTCAATTACTTTATTTTTGTACATAAAAAATCCTCACACTAAGAAGCAAAAAGAACTTATGATCAGAATAAGAAAAATTTTACATTCAATTATTTTATCTTTGTACATAAAAGGATGATAATTGTTTTTTACTTAACTTTGAAATATTTCATTTATGTTTGACATTAAAATATTTTTTAAAACCCACTTTAATATAAATACAAGAGTTTGAACTTTAGCTTCTTAATTTTTTTAATTGAATAATTTTAAGTAATCTTTAATTATAAAAAATATTTTAAAATTAGATTTAGGTGCACATGAGAAGGATTTGGCACTCCCTCTTTTGTGTGATGCTAGGGTTAAAGAAGCAAGATATCAAGGTTGGAGAGGATGTACTTGGAGAGACTTGTCTTGTGTGATGTTAGGGTTTGTGATATGCATGTAAACCCTAGAGAATAACATGATGTTGAAGATGATATGGGTTATTATGGCTCTCATTGTAGTACTAGGGTTAGAATTTAGGGTTCTATAATATCTCTAAATGAAAACCTTATTAGAATTTAGCAAATCTAAATTTGCAATGCCTAAGGACACCCTCACTAGTGTTAAACTAATACACTAAAGATTGATAAAGAAATGATCGTGTTTGAAATATAGCATTTCAACTTTTCAAGAATTTGGTTGATGGTGTTGAAAAACACCATTGTTATTATTGATGTGCCCTCATGTACCTATGATTCTTTGTATAACCTGGGCACATAAGAATGGTAGTGTTAGACTTATGAAGCAGAACATTTTATTTTTTTTACGAAAATGGATAGTGGTATTGAATAGAAAAAGGGGTGGACTAGCCACATATTCGATTACAAAATAGGCCACGCTTGACCGCGTGCCTGTCTTCCTAGAGTATCCTCCTAATCCTATAGCAGTAGACTATAATCCTTAACTAAGATTCTATCATAACTTTAACCAAATACAAAGTTATTTACAGCGTTGGCTTCTATACAAAACGCCAAACTTGCTGAAGAAGGGAAGGTCACGCTTTCTTGCTAAACGACTGGTTTAGTTTTTAGGATCTTGCTTCCAATCACTGTTGAGTTGAGCCATTTTTGCCTCCAGCTGGTCGATTCATTCCTCAAATTCCTGTTGGAGGTTCTTGAGCTCCCTGTGTAGTTTGCCCAACTCTTCTGTAAACTCGATTTTGGTTGTGGTGATGTCCTCTTCTAGCTTCTCCATACGCCTTCCTGCTTCAGAATCCAAGTTTTTGAAGAAATCCAGCTGGAATTGAAGCAACTGCTTTAGATTTTCCAGCGTTGTGTCCATCGCTTTGAGTCTTTCCTTAGTGCTTGGCTTGTTGTCCAAGCTTGATGCCATTTCTGGTCATCTTCCACTTCTTCCTGCGCCCTGTTGCTTCACTGGAGAATACTCAAGAGATCTCTGCATTGGAATGGGCTGAGACTGAGGGGGCGCCTTCATTTTATTCCCTCCTTCCTCCATACTCATGATTTCCATTCGATTTGTTGAATCTGTGAGGTATGGGCGAGATGATTCCCTTCTCCGCCATGTCTGAAGCTCGCTTTCTCGTGGTACTGTGCCTTGTCCCCTCCGCCCAATAGCTTGTTCTGATGCGACTTAACCTGCGCGATCTCCCCGATTTCCCTGTCTGCTGATTCAACTTGCTTTTGTTTTTTACTTAGGAGGGTGACTATCATGGTTCAAGGTAGTGCCACACTGGAAACTATTTCATTCACCTTCAGAATTCCCGGCGCCAAGAGTGTTCTTTTGTTAGCTTCAGCGTCCGCTTTCCCATTCATCTCTCTTAGCACGTGGTATAACTTATAAGATTTGAAGTTCCTTAACAGGAGATGTATCTTGTCCAAGAGGTTGTTGAGACTCGCGCTCTGGGTTTTAGAATGACGAATTAATAGTTGTATTACCACTCTGGACTCGCCAATTATAACCAGGTCCTGGATCTTGTGCCTTTTTGCTTGAATTAGCCCTTGCCAGAGAGCCAAGGCCTCTGCTCTGTTGTTGGATTTGATTCCTAAACCCAGGGCGAAGTTTATTGTTGTTGCTTCGAGGGGATTTTCAATTATCCCTCCTCCTCCAGCTTGGCCCGGGTTTCCTTTCGAAGCCCCGTCAAAGGACAAGATATGGGCTTTTCTCCTTGTTTTCCAATTGGCAAAATCTTGTTTGCCTTTCCTGATTTCCCATTCCTCTTTAATTGGGATGCTAGCTTTTATGCCCATGTGACATTGGATTTTAAAATGGTTCAACCAGAGTTCCTCTGGTGCTTCTAGCGTTTGGTTGTTTTTTGACTGAAATAAATAAGGTGCAGTTTCACCAAAGAGTGCGTGAATTTTGGTTACCACGAGGATTGTGCTCCTTTGGCTGTCCCTAAAGATTTTGTTGTTCCTTTCCAGCCATAGGTTCCACAGAATGAACTTTGGGAGAACTTTCCACAGAGCAAAGGCTTGGCTTATTTTCTTTGTTTTGAATGGGTAATAGGAGTCCCATTGGTGGAGAAGACTTCTTGTGTCTGGAGGGAGGCTAATGACGCTTTGTGTTCCTGTTGCTAACTTCCAGACTTCTTTGGAGTATTCGCAGTTGAGAAGGAGATGGTCTGTAGTTTCTTCAGCATGTAGACAAAAGGGACACCTGTAAGGGCCTTCCCAACCACGTCTTTTGAGATTTTACCATGTTTGGATGCTGTTGTGTGCAAGGGTCCAGATGAATAAGTCAATTTTTGGGATGGACTTGGACTGCCAAATTGCTCTCCAGATGGGCGGATTGGGCAGGACGTTGGGAACATTTGTGATGAGGTGGTAGCCCTCTGCTATGGTGTAGGCCTTGGCATTCCTTCCCCAGCCTCTTTCGTCCTTTCCTTTTTTTTTGAGGGGGGATTTCCCTTGAAGACAGAGTTGTAGGGTACTCCGTTCCCTTTCAAGACCAAGGGGTCTGTTGAGCACTCCCCACCCTTGCCAATTCATGAACTTGTCCTCCCCCCAAGTTGAGATGTCAAAGAGAGTAATTTTGTTTTGGCTTTCCATCCAATCCTTGAGATGAAGCAGATCCTGTCTCAGCCCTAGGGGGGGGTCTCCCATGATTGAATCTTGCCAAATTTTGATTTTCTTTCCATTTCTTGGAACACAGGTGAGATGAGGGTTGAAGTAGGGAAATGCCTTTTTGCAGAGGGTGAGAATAGGGGAACCTTTTGATTCCCTGCATGGAAGATCCAAGCATCGGTCCCTAGGCCCCTTAAAATATTTTTTCCAAAGTGCCAATTTGCTCCAAGTTGGTTTGCCAGTGACCATCATCCAAAGCAACTTTGCCCCCAAAGCCAGGTTTTGAGCTTGGGTTTTTTTGAAGTTAAGGCCACCTTCCAAGAGAGGTTTTGAGGTTTTTTCCCAGTTTATCAGATGCATTTTCCTTCTTGACTGATTTCCTTTTTCCCACAAGAAGCGTCTTTGGAGTGCTTCAATTTTTTGGATGACGGAGGCAGGGGCTAAAAGCAACGAGCTCTGATAGATGGGTATGCTGGTCAACATGGCTTTAATCAGGACAACTTTCCCTACTAGATTTAACCAGTTCGCCCCCCAGGAGGAAATTTTATTTTTTAGATTGTCTATCAGATGGTTCCAGTGTGAAGCTCTTGGGGCAGATTTGAATATGGGAATTCCCAGGTATTTGAAGGCCTCCCAGTTGGTGTGCCCTTCCATCCCCAGAACTCTTGTAATTCCCAACATTTCATTTGGCGTAATATTCCATCCATAAATTTTGCTTTTGGTCTAGCTTATTTCACTTCCTGAGACTGCAGCGTAAGCTTCCAACTCTTCTTTGAACTTATTTGCTATTATAGGGCTTGCACCTCCCAATAGCAGAGTATCGTCTGCAAATTACGCATGATTTATGTCTTTCACCCCTTGTGTAATTTTGAATCCCTGGAGGTTATTTTGGACTTGGGAATTTTCCAGTTGATAGCTTAGGAATGAAGCTTGGATTGCATAGAGTAAGGGCGAAAGGGGGCACCCTTGCCTTAAGCCCCTGGAGGCTTGGAAGAACTTTGTTACTTTCCCATTCACCATAGGGGCTATCCATGGTGATCCAATACAAGCTTTTATCCAATTTACAAAGGACGGGTCAAAACCAAACTTTCTCATTACTTCAAATAAAAACCTATGTCTAACTCTATCAAAGGCATTGGTGAGATCTAGTTTAATTATCATACCTTTGTCTTTCCTCCGAACACTTGAATGTGGGGCCTCTTGAACTAGGATGATGTTGTCAGCAATATGCCTACCTTTGATGAAGCCTCCTTGATTTTATGGGACGATGAGAGGGAGGATTGTTTTGAGTCTGTTGGCTATAACTTTGGTGAGAATTTTGTAGCTTGTGTTGCAAAGAGAGATTGGCCTGAATTGATTGAAGGTGACTGCTCCTTTTTCTTTCAGGATAAGCGCCAGGAAGGCCGAGTTGGTGCTCCCATCCAACTTCCTGCTCTGTTGTGATTTCCTGATCATCTTGGTGAGATCCGTTTTAGTTATTTCCCAACACTGTTGATAGAATCTGGCAATGAAACCGTCCGGGCCTGGGGCCTTATCTGGATTCATTTGGTCTAGACCCGTCTTTATTTCCTGCTGCGATACTTCCTTAGTCAGCTTGGTGTTGATATCCTCCTTAATGAGGCCTGGAATAATGGAGAGAGGGTACCTCTGAGGGTCTATTATTGTCCCTTGTGGTTCTGAATAGAGTGCTTCAAAGGCTGCTTGTTTTATACCTTTTGGATCTGCAATTGTTTCATTTTGAACCTGAATTTCTGTCACTGCTTTATAGTGCTTCCTTGCCTCCGCCTGCTTGTGGAAGTAGCTTGTATTTTTATCTCCTTCTTTCAGCTAAAGGCTTCCGGATTTTTGCCTCCAATAGCTTTCTTCCTCTCTGCAGGCTCTATGCCATTGTCTTTGAAGGCGGTCCTCTTGTTGCAGGCCCTCTTGCGTGATCTCTTTATTTTCCATTTCTAGCTGAAGGTTCTCGAGTTGCATTTGGGCTTCTATGCGCGAGGTGATTGGATTTGGTTGGCCCTTTGCCCAAAATTTTAGAGCTATCTTTAGCCTTCTTAGTCTTTCTTCCCAAACATAAAAAGTTGAGCCCTTAACAATGTTGGTCCAAGTTTTGGAAACCAGAGGGAGAAAGTCTTTGTCTTGGATCCAAGTCGGGTTAAATCTGAAAGGGATGGGTCCTCAAACTTGGTCTGTTTTGATTTCTAAGCGAATGGGCTTGTGATATAAGACACTGTGGGGAAGGATCTTTGCAGTTGTTGTGAGCCCCAGTAAAAGAAAGGAGCTTTGGAAAAGGAATCTATCTAGTCTGGCAGCAATGTGCCTAGGGCCTATCCTTTTATTTGTCCACATGTAGAGTCCTTTGGAAGGCTTGATGTCTATTAGGTCCCAGGTTGAGACTAGGTCTTCCACCCATTCTCTAGCTGGGTCTCTCACTATGGATCCCCATCTTTTTTCCTCCTGAGCTAGGGTTACATTAAGATCCCCACCTAGAATGATATTTTCAAGTTCATTTTGCTGCAAGAAGTCTTTTAGGGATTCCCAACAGTGTTTTTTTTCCTCTATATGTTGTGGTACATAGATATTGAAGAGGCTTACCAAATAACCCGATTCTTTGTGGAGGAGTTTGGTGTGAATCCAGTGCATGCATGTGTCAGAGCTGATCAGATCTATTTTGGAGGTGTTCCACAGAGTGCAGAGCCCTCCTGAGGCTCCTCTGGCGTTTTTGGCTATTCCTTGGCTGCCTCTCCAAACGTTCAACGAAGCTTTGAGGGAGTCTTGCTGACTCATCTTGGTCTCCTGGAGGAGTAGGATGCTTTCTTTCGAAGCTTTGATTATATCCTCGAGTGCTTCCTCTTTCCTTTTGCTACCAAAACCCCTACAATTCCAGGAGGTTAGAATCATTAGTTACCTTGGGGGGAGGAGTGGCCTCCTTGGGAGTCTTTGACTTGCTTTCTAGTATGTCAAACGTTGATCAGCTGTTTGATAGTTGGTTGTGAACCCTTTAGGACGTCTTTGTAAGTTTCCTGGTCTCTTTCTGCTTTTTTCGTTTTCCTGCCTCTTCCCATTTTCTTTGGGGTGGCCCAAGCTTCGCTTGCGCCTTCTGAGTCACTTCCTGTCGAGATCTCCCCTTCCTCTATGTCTTGACTTCCTTCCATCCTTTGGGGGGATTTTTTTTTCTCCCCTTCTTCTGTTGTTAATTGATTTCCTTTGTCTTCAGAGGTCTGGTTTCCTCTTGCTTCTTCCTCTTGGGCATCTTTACTTGGTTCTGCTTCCTCTTCGCTAGTTTCCCTAGCCAATATACTGAAGTTGTTCTCCTTCTCTTTGGTTCCTGAGTTGTTGGCTTGCGTTGGGACTATCTTTTCGCTTCTTGGTCCTTTCGTTTTGGTTTTCCCCTTTCGAGCCTGTTGCCAGCCTTCGTCCCCTGCTTTCTCTATATTGGGGATCTTTGGGCAGTTCCTTTGGAAGTGGTCGTATTCATGACAACCTCTACACTTGAACGGAAGTTGTTCGTAATCAAGCTTTTGGAAGTGTTTCCAATCCCCAACTTTTAGTTTTATCGCTTCCGGTAGACCTACCTCCAGATCAACTTCCACACAAATCCTTGCGCAGGAGTACTGGTCTTTTGGGTCTGCTCGATCGATGTAACGCCCCAGTCCATTTCCGATTGCTTGAAGCGAGGAGGGGTTCCAGCAATGTATTGGCAGATTCGGGAGTCTAACCCAGACGGGGACGTCTTTGGGCACTTCTGAGGCGGGATCAAAGCTTGGGGTCCATCAATTCAAGTAGAGCCCTTGGGTGCCCATGAAGTACAGTCCATTTCTAAATATTAAATCTTTGTCCTCCTGGGAGATGAATTTGAAGATAAAATACCCTCTCCCAACTGCATAGCACGTTACACTGCTTGTGATCAACGGTCTCCAGTTCCTTTGGATCCAGTTGTCTATGGATCTGGTTGAGGGCCAGAGTCCCATGAATTGACCTACTAGTCCTCATTCTGAGAGGGAAAGTGCGACCTTCATTGGATGATCGGGGGAAAGCTCAATCTTCGGGACGACGTCTAATATTTTTACGAAACTTGGGGGGTTTGAAGGAGTAAGCTTCTTGCTACAGGCTGCGAAGAGCTTTCGAAAGGAGGTGGTCGGAGAGGGAGGGGGCGGCGGCTCCCCTCCTCCCTGAGCATCCATGGCAGCGGCTAGGAGCGAACCCTAGTCAGATCTTCGAGGTCGCACCAGAGCGTGTTTCAAGAATGAAACCTTCGATTATAGGAAGACCACAGAGAAAGAAATGTTGGCAGTAGTACATGTTGTCATGAAGAAAAACAATTTTACTCATATGTAAATGACTTTAAAAAATAACATAAAAATCAACGTACCAATGAGTTTCTCACGCTATAAATGAGGTAGGAAGTATCATACTTTTGATGAGCTCTTTTTAGATAGTGTTTGTAGTTATATGTATCTAATGTACTTGGTATGTAATCCATGAATATATAATTGTCGGTGTTTCTTGATTTTTTGTCCAGTGTGTTGTATTCACCCTTAATAACCATCGATCCAATCATAAATTCATTGAACTCATTATAAATTAAAGATGTATTCAGGGTTTTCTTCCACTCAATGCATTATGTCGACTAATAATCAGTTCCCCCTTCATTGTCTTTTGGGACAACCATTGCGTATATGTGTCGTGCAAAAATGTAATGCAGAGTTAAATAAAAGTTTGTAGGAGTTTGATTAGATAGATAAATCGCAAATGATCACAAACTGTTACCACAATATTTTGAAGTATTTCCAACCATAACGTACCTAGTTGTACAAGATCGAAGATATGATCATAATCTAGTGAAATAGATGATTGGTCCTCCACAAAAGAAAGTGATTTTTTCATCCTTATTTCGGATTCAGGGTTGTTTGATCTTCGAATTGAATGAAATCCATGATGTAACGTCCTCGGCCATCAAACCCCTTGTCGGGCAACGCTACTACACGGAAACATTCTCATATTTATGTGGTATGCATATAAATGAAGTTTAAATGGCTAAGCAGAGTAAACATATAATTACTGCTAACATACATAATAATTGAAATCAATAGTAAATATCATTGCAAAGGAATACATGATAATATCGCAAGCATCATAGATGTGCATTTTAATTGAAATTATACGCATGTCTATACTTATCTTTGAAACTCTAGTAACTCCACCAACCACATGCAAACCTTCCATGAACCTCCCAGCCTTAGACCTCATTGCTCATCATGCTCAAGAGTGGGTCACTCCCGAGCTGGGACTAAGCTCCACCCAAGGAAAGAGAATCCTAGGCTAGGCTAAGGTTATAGGAAAACTGCATAGAGCAACCAGAAGTATTCTCTCCAAGAGCCTTCTTATGAATTCTCATATCTCCGAAGCTGGCGTTGGACTCTCTCTGGGAGAAAACCACTTCCTAGTAGACTCTCTCACCTGGAGGGATTTTCTCACAAGCCTGATGTAGTGTACCTTTTCACTACCGAGGTTTTCAAACCTCTCAGTTACCATTCTATACATGGATTTTTACATAAATCATACAGACATTATAAGCACATGCATTTAAACAATTAAACACACTTAAATATCAGAGTAAAATATATAAGTTGTTGCTACAATTAAACAAGCCATAGCATTCAATAGTAATTCATTTACACAGCGGAAAACATGATACATAAACAGCACGGTCATGCACAACATGATTAAAGCATAATTCAAATACTTATCTTTTAACAGCTGTAGAAATCACCGACCAAGTGCAGGCCTCCCATGAACCTCCCAGTTGTAGACCGCACTTCTCCTCAACTCAACAGTGGGTCACCCCCGAGCTGGGATTGAGCTCCACCCCAGGGCAAGGAATCCAAACTCAGGCTGAGGTTACAGGGAATTCAGTCATACACAACCACCAGGAAGAAAGATCTCCCAGGAATCCACCTCGCTCACTGCCCACAGACCCTCATTCCCCACATGCCTGTTCCACCCGAGGAGAGTGCACCTTCTCTGTCACCTGGACAGTCCATCGGCTGCCAATCTCCCTTACCTTGGGTTACAGGAACAAACCGGATCGGAAGTCTTTGGGCTCTATGGCAGCTACAGGGTTCCTTCTAGGAGTTCTCTCCTCCCTCTGTGCACTCTCTCACCTGGAGGAGTCGCTCACAGGCCAACAAGCCTCACGCAGTCCAGTACTGCGTGGTCACAACAACCCACAGGGAAAACAGACACAGGCTTCCCAAACCGGTTCAGCAGTCACAGGATGATCTCACGGTCCTGATATCGAAACAGGGACTCCACGCACAGGCTAGCTCAGCTTCCCCGAATAACAAAGATCCTTCCACTCAAATTCAACACAGGCTTTCCGTTCAGGGAATGCACACACGGATTTTCTCAGAGACAGACACAGACTCCACAGCTCTGGACAGGAGTGTACACGGATTCTTCAGGACAAACACAGGCTTTCTTTTCTGTATTAGAATTACCCGAGGATCTCTTACAGACTGGCTTCCACGGCTCTCGCTCAGGGAAGTCGGATCGAATGGATGAGAACCCCCCCTCACAGCTTACTTCGTCTGTTTTATTTGCATGCACCAGGGTTGACACTTGTCACCCTGGGAACTGCATGCGTTCCATCCGTACGCCTTCCTCCCACCACTTGGGAAATCACGTGTCCTTCCAAACGAACTTAGGATAAAATAATATGCACATGGCTTTTTAGGAAATAATATTAAAATATTATTCCAGGCCTAAGCCCCCTAGGCTCAACACTCAGCCCCTTTCCCACCTTCCAGCCCCTAATTCCTTGCCCACTCTATGGACGCTCAGTCCCCCATCACTCATTCATCGTGGTCGGTCTGCACCTGGCGGGTGTTTATATTTTATTGATGTGTTGCATACATACAGATACAAAATCCAGGCCCTTGGCCTTCAACCCTTAGGCTCTTTGGCCTAATCAAACACATAAGCCTACTGGATTATACAAAACTTGTCTCACCATCCTATAACATATATTTACAATCTCTTTCAGATCATAGTTTACATCAGGGCTCGGCCTTGGGGACACTACAATCCTCCTCCCCTTATTTTTGGCACTGTCCTCAGTGCAGCTTACACTGCCTCTGTGTGTCCTTCAAAATTTTCAAAAAGATGCGGGTACTCTGCCCGCATAACTTCTTCATGCTCCCATGTCGTGTCCTCAGGACCGTACCAGGTCCACTGGACCTTTACAAGCCCTATAGCTCGATTCCAGAGCTGCTTGTTTTTCCTGTCCAATATGCGCACAGGATGCACTTGCAGGACACCTTCTAGTTCCACCTGAATCACAGTCCAATCGATAACATGATTAGCATCAGGTACATATTTCTTAAGCAGTGAAACATGAAACACATTAT
>ML797364.1:121653-135385 GCA_009831015.1 Picea engelmannii
GAATCTTATGGTGATAATTAAATTTTATATAGATTTTATGTAACTCATAATGAAATGACAAGTATTTATGTCGTTTCTGTTGATATTTTGATGTAACTACGGAAGATATTCTTTTTTATTTGTATTGGTCAAACCTCGAGAAGGTTATTGTAATCTTATTGTATAAATCAGCTCAAAAGAAATTATTATTTTATTGTTATCCTTATTGTAAAATTCAAAATGACCCCTCTTAGGGTTGCGTCTTTTCGGGAGTCAAGTTATGTGTATAAATAGAGGCCGAGTTCCTCTCAATTGTATACATAGACAACTCACCTTCTCTTTTGTATTCGGAGCATAGAAAAGGAGGTCTAGCACACGAGGTTTTGGTTTCTTGGTCTTTGGTATCTTGCTCTTGATCTATTTATTGAGATCTATAACATGACATTGTATTGGTTGAAGGAATCTATACTAAAGAATTTGTTGTTGGGTTTTCTCCCCACGAGGGTTTCCTAGGATATGTCTTGTGTTCTGCGATTGTTTATCTTTCAATGATCCTATTACATGCAATTTTTAATGAATGTTAAAGAAGATAATTGTAACTTCTAAAATTGTAACATGGTATCAGAGTAGGCCTGAATAGAAGACAATTCGCAGATCTAGAAGACAAAAGGAGTCATTTTTCTTGATAGGAGTGGTTTCCGGACAAGACAAGACCACCAACAAACACGCCCTAGTGGAGCGCATCGTTTCCCTGGATCAGATCTTCAGAATCCAGAATTTGTGATGTAGGGGCAGGATGACTACCAGAACGAAGATTGATGAGAAGTTGGAGGGAGATGACAACTTTAGAGCCTGGAGGTATAGATTATTCCTCCTCCTAGAAGAACATGATCTAGAGAATTTCACTAAAGAAGAGGTTTCAGAACTAGAGGGAGATGAAGCTAAAGCAAAGAACAATAAGGATATGGTCAAAGCAAGGAGGATTATTGCAGACTCCATTAAGGACCATCTTATTCATCACATATCTTCATTATCCACTCCAAAAGAAATGATGGATGCCATAACCCGAATTTTTGAAGGAATCAAAATCAACCAAAGAATGAACTTGAGAACTCAATTAAAGAACATGAGGATGCATAATTCAAAAACCATGCACTCTTAATTCTCAAGAGTGAACCAAATCAAGGAGTATATAGAAGCCATTGGTGATGCAGTGAATAGAGAAGAAGTGGTGATGACCACCTTGAATGGACTCCCAAGTTCATGGGAGGCATTTATTCAAGGGATATGCTTAAGAAGGAACCTACCCAAGTTCAGTAGGCAATGGGAAGATTGCAACCAAGTAGAATAAAGGACGACAACAAGAGAAGAAAAGATGACAAATTTTGATCAAGCCCTAGCTACCTAGACCAAGAAAGGAAAGAGAAAGAAAGAACCCTCCTCACGCAAGAAGTTTCAGAATAGCCGAAAAAATAACCCAAATATCATAAGTTTCTATTGTCAGAAAATGGGACACATTGCTAGGAATTGTTCCCTCATTCAGAGACAAGGGAAAAGAAAGGAGGTAAAAGATATCATGTTCATACATCTAAAGATGATGAGCCACCCAAGAAGGTTGCAAAGGAAGATTAATCAAGTGATGAGGAGTATGTTATTATCTCAGCGCTTACAAGAACTTTAACTCATGGAAGTGACATTTGGTTGGTGAATAGTGGTTCTTCCAAGCACATGACAGGTTATAAAGACTCCTTGTCTAACCTTACCCATAAGGATTCACCACACAAGGTGAAAATGGGAGATGACTACCAATATCTAATCAAAGGAGTAGGAGAAGCCTCCTATAAGTTAGACTCGGGAAATCTAATGAAGATGAAGGAAGTTCTCTATGTTCTTGGATTGAAAAAGAACCTTCTCTTGATTTCAACATTGGATAAGAAGGGTTACAGAGTTTCATTTGTTTATGGACAAGTTCTTATGTGGCCTAGAGGGAAGAATTTTGATGATGCTGTGGTGATTGGAGTTCAAGAGTGAGGACTCTACAAATTGAAAGGGAGATCAGATTCAGCATTAATTCTCGACACTGTGAATCCTAGTGAATTATGGCATAGGAGATTTTCTCACCTACATTACAAGGCCCTACCGAGTGTGAGCAATATGGTGACAGGACTACCAGGGACCCAGGCAAAACCAGACAGCGTGTGCAAAGGTTGTGCACAAGGAAAGAGCGTGAAGCACTCCTTTCTCAACAACGATAGCAGAGCCAAAAGAGTACATGACATCATGCACTCGGATGTGTGTGGATCGATTTCAGCAACTTCACTAAGCGGTTATGTATATTATGTGTATTTTTATTGATGATTACTCACGTAAAAATTGGATCTATTTGTTGAAGGAAAAAAATGAAGTGTTTGGAAAATTCAAAGAATTTAAGGCATTGGTAGAAAGCCTGATAGAGCAGAAGATAAAGACCTTGCGATCAGATAACGGAGGAGAATTCATTTTAGAGGAATTCAAATAATATTGCAAGGAAGATGGGATTAAGAGGGAGCTTTCTACTCCCTACAATCCTCAGCAAAACTAAGTAGCAAAAAGGAAAAATCAAACGATCATGGAAGCAGTGAAGGTTATGAATCATGATCAAAATCTACCTATGCATCTGTGGGAAGTGTTATCACATAAAGTTGCCAAGGGTCGCAAGTGGAAGCCATGAGTGCGGATCAACAGGCGGGTGCAGTTTGCAGCAACAAAAATCCCATGTGCAGTTCAGTTTAGCGCTATCTCTAAGCGCGGATGGAAGGGTTCCATTATTGGTGGGCGAGTAAATTCTAGTGGGGGCACTAAAATAGCAAGCACGACCAGATCAATGGCCACAAGTCATTTCGGCGCTGCAACATGCTCGGGCGTTAATTTCCTTGAGCAGGAAGAAATCCAAACCACGATATTGCAGGGAGGCAACGTGGCGAAAGAGGGTGAATTTCGGGCCCGAAAGCGGTGTGGGTCCAAACCTCTTCCAATGACCCCGAAATCATGTGCTCTCACAATGTCGTATCCGACAAAAACACGTGGTTGCCCCCTAGTGTTCAAGGCACGTCCCGATCCCAAGGAAGATTCATCCAATGAACAAAGACTCACTATGTGGCTTGAAACCACCCACTTATTCAACGCTCAATCCATGAATAGCACGTGGTGGCCTTCCAGACGTCAAATCCTTGCCCTGATCCCAAGAGAAGATCAATTAAAGAAACGAGGGACTGGTAGCTGAAATCTCAGCTCAGTCCATAAATAGAAAGCTTGGAAGCTATGGTCGAGGAGGCAAGATTGTCAGCCCGATGTACAATGATAGACATTTTTTCCTATAGGCCCATGTTGATCTGAACTTGCGTATGACAAAAGAATACATGCACAGTCTAACATAAGGCTACACATACATAAAGCTTTGGAGGGGATGTCCAGATCACATTCCTGACAGTTGTGGGTTGATCTGAGTATAAACAGATCAGTTCAATATTTTGTTATGGTCGTCAACTGGTTGAGCAGAGCTCCCTACTATGTAATTTTTTATGGCAGAGTTGTTCTCTAGTTATGTATATGATTTGAGACTTTCGCATTAATAGAAGTCAGTTCCTTTCATCTTCTTGTGTAAAATGTATTGAAACACTCGGGCATTGAGGATCCAGTCGAGGGTTGTGTTTGTATTGTAATGTAGGTTTGATTATAATGCAACAATGACCTATTCTAGTATTTTCCTTTGTTATCTTATTTCCCCTTATGCTGAAATGCTCATGCATGGAGGATCCAAACAAGTTGTTGTAGTCGTAAGATAAAGTAGGTTTGATTATTATGCTGCTGTGACATATTTTAGTGTCTGAAACTCGAGTTAAATAGTGATCTTGAGCCTGAGTTTTTCTTCACCAAGCTTCTTGAAAGTCAGATGCCCATGGCAGACTTGTTCACCTTTCTCACTAAGTATTCCCTCTGCTCACCTTTAAACTCAAACCACTCACTGAAGTTAATGAGGACCTCATTTCCGTATGCATTGCTTGTCCAGTTTCTGTGTTAAATCATTCTTGTACAAAGTTTTGTCCATTTGACCTCCACTCATAAACCTACCTCCACAAACATTCTGATGGGTATTGGGCTTATCCTCCTATAATATGAGGGTGACTTTCAGTGATAACATCCATGGCGACGTTGTTGGGGAACAAATTGAAGAAATTTTCCTGCGATTGAATGACAAAGAAATTTTGATTCTGAAGGTGCATCAGAAATCAATACCTTGAAGATTGCAACTTGCACTTGGCGACTCCATTGTTTCAGTTGTGGCTCCCAAAGGTAGACACACGTGGTCTACTCCACATCTACCTATGGAAAACACTTGAGGCTGACCCAGAGAAGATTATTAAGAAATGAAATCTTTCTCAAGAAGGATTTTAGATGTTGTTCCATATTGAAAATCTCTTTGGGAAGAATGACATTGCAGAGATCCAGTTTTAGATGGTGAACTAAAGTTGGACACATTATTCTGACTGGTCATCTTTCACCATGGCAACTCCACTAGTTTGAAATGGAAAAAAAATTAGCTCATAGGTATTCCTTTTGTGATTTTTCAAAAATAGTTGGTTTCCCTAATCCATTGCCTAGTAGAGATGAATGGCAAAGTAGCCTTCCTAAATTTCGAGGAGAAGAATGGGAAGTACTTTGCTGAATTTTCATAATTTTATCCATCAACTTCATATCGTGCATGAATATGTTCGGATCAAGATTTTTAGGTTTTCATTAGAAGGGATTGTTCATGATTGGTGTCGATCTCTTCCCATTGCAAGCATCAACTCTTTGGCAGGTTTTCATGCAGCTCTCAATTCGTTTTGTAAAGATTAATTTTCAGCTGAGTATCTTTATGAAAACTATTGTGAAGAGTTTTCTTTGCTTCATAAAGATTCATCTAGTCACGAAAACAAGATGGGTGATGAAGTATTTATTGTGGAAGAAAGAATTTTCCATAAAGATCATGAGGTGTTGAATGATATTCATGATGATAACAATAACACAGAAACGTCTGACATCATATCAGATGTATCTGTTGTTTTAAATGTTCATGAAGATAAACATATCTCTTTTGAATATTTTGATGATGAAGAGCAAGTGTATTCTACAGTAGATATTTCTCTTGACTATGACGCTGAGATAGATGATAAGCTAGTTAAAAGAACTAGGGAAGATTTCTCTCTGTTTTTTCCTAGATTTTCAGAATTGAAGGCAGATTTTGTTTGCTTCTCTTACGAAGAAAATGCAGTGGATATTTATGTTCTTGAAACATATGTTTTTGGCAGCCCTTCTTATGATGAAGAAGTAATTTCAAATACTTACTAAGAACAACCAACTTTTGATGAATATCCCAGTGAAGATAATGAAGAGCATAGCTTTTTCATGGCTTCTTTGGAACCTTGTACCATGGTTCCTGTATATGATAATTACGAATCTGATCCTTGGGATAGTCATGAAGGAGAAAAGGAAGAGCTAAATATCCAGTTTATCTCATTTCCAACACTTGTAAAGGAGAAAATATTGCCTGGGATTAACCAACCTACATCAATCCTTTATCTACCTATGCACTTTGAGAACACCAAACAACATGTGAGAAATAATGAAGGAGGTAATTTCTTACTAGTTGAACATGCCTTATTATAAATTTTATGACCCTGTGGGGTTGTATATGGAGTTGAGCTTTCCAAAAGATTTGGAGCTTTCAAAATTATTCATTTTATCATCATTTGGGGGTATTGTCAATGTTCCAAAACATGTTTTCATTCTGCTGTCATACTTCCCTTACCTTTTGTGGATCATTTGCAGTGAAAAGAAGAATTATATTACCAAATAGTCTGGGTGGCTATGGTGGAAGTTTTCTTTCACCTAGCACATTGTAAAAAATCAGTTAGTCTAGGATTGTACATAAATAAGCTCCTTCTAGAGCACATGTGTTTGTTTTCTTTTTGTAAGTAGAGCAGTGCACATGTCAGTCTGTTTCCTTAAGAAAATGTATCTGAGCTCGACTCCACAACCCAACAACAAAGGAAATGGAACTGTTTGTTCTTGGCAACTCACAAGGAGTATGACATCCCCTATGGATCCAAATGTTATCACATAAAGCTGTCAAGGGTCGCAGGTGGCAGCCATGAGCGCAGGTCAATAGGCAGGTGCAATTTGCAGCAGCAGAAATCCCCTGTGCAATTCATTTTAGCGCTATCTCTAAGCGCGGATGGAAGGGTTGCATAATTGGTTGGTGGATAAATTCTAGTGGGGGCGCTAAAATAGCAAGCACGCCCAAATCACAGACCACGGACAGATCAACGACCACAAGTCATTTTGGCGCCGCAACATACTTGGGTGTTAATTTCCTTAAGCGGGTTGAAATCCAAACCACGATATTGTGGGGAGACAACGTGGTGGAAGAGGGTGCATTTCGGGCCTGAAAGCGGTGTGGGTCCAAACCGCTTTCAACGACCCCGAAATCACGTGCTCTTACAACGTCGTATCCGAAAACAGCACGTGGTTCCCCCTAGCGTTCAAGGCGCGTCCCGATCCTGAGGAAGATTCATCCAATGAAAAAAGACTCACTTTGTGGCTCAAAACCACCCACTTATTCAACGCTCAATCCATGAACAACATGCGGCGGCCTTCTAGACGTCAAATCCTTGCCTCGATCCCAAGAGAAGATCAATTAATGAAACGAGGGACTGATAGTTGAAACCTCAGCTCAGTCCATAAACAGAAAGCTTGGAAGCTATGGCCGAAGAGGCAAGACTGTCATCCCAAGGTACAACGATGGACGATTTTTCCTGCAGGCCCATGCTGATCTAAGCTTGCATTTGACAAAAGAATACATGCATAGTCTGACATAAGGCTGCACATATGTAAATCTTTGGAGGGGATGGCCAGATCACATTCCTGACAGTTGTGGGTTGATCTGAGTATAAATAGATCAGTTCAATATTTTGTTATGGTTGTCAATTGGTTGAGTAGAGATCCCTACTATGTAATTTTTTATGCCAGAGTTGTTCTATGGTTATGTATATGATTTGAGACTTTCACATTAATAGAATTTAGTTCCTTTCATCTTCTTGTGTAAACTATACTGAAACACTCGGGCATGGAGGATCTAGTCGAGGGTTGTGTTTGTATTGTAATGTAGGTTTGATTATAATGCATCATTGTCCTGTTCTAGTATTTTCCTTTGTTATATTATTTCCTCTTATGCTAAAATGCTCGTGCATGGAGGATCCAAACGAGTTGTTGTAGTCGTATGATAATGTAGGCTTGATTATTATGCTACTGTGACATATTTCAGTGTCTGAAACTCAAGTTCAAGAGTGCTCTTGAGCCTGAGTTTTTTTTCACCAAGATGCTTGAAAGCCAGATGCCCATGGCACACTTGTTCACCTTTCTCACTAAGTCTTCCCTCTGCTCACCTTTAAACTCAAACCACTAACTGAAGTTAATGAGGACCTCATTTTCCTATGCATTGCTTGTCCAGTTTCTGTGTTAAATCAATTTTGTACTGAGTTTTGTCCATTTGACCTCCACTCATAAACCTACCTCCACAAACATTCTGATGGGTACTGGGCTTATCCTGTTGCAATTTGAGGGTGACACTCAATGCTAACAGGAAGAAGCAGCAAAGACTGCAGTGTACGTGCATAACATAAGTCCCCACAAAGTACTTGAAAACAAGACACTAGAGGAGATGTTTCCAGGAGAGAAGTCGGAAGTCAACCATATAAGGATATTTGGTTGCCCCGTATTTGTGCACGTCCCCAAGAAAAAGAGGAAAAAAATGGATCCATTCGGAAAGAATGTCATATTTTTTTTGTTACAGTGACACATCGAAGGCATACAAGATGTATATTCCCGGTCACGGGAAAGTTGAGATTAGCCGAGATGTCACCTTCGATGAGAGTGCAACTTTCAACAAATCAAAATAGGATTTTGCAAAAGAGGTTCATGAGGAGGAGAATGAAGTCACTAGAGTTCTATAGGCAGAATCAATTGAACCAGAGGAAGTCATTCATGAGGATAATGACATGGCAGAACCTCAGAGGCTAGCAGAGATGCCTGCTCACAAGAGAAGACCATCTTGGGCACATGAGCTCATCAAAGATGCAGAAAGAAATGGTGCCCCAGAAAAATATCTTAGGAAAAGTAAGAAGACGAAACCGTATTCCAACTATGTGGCATGTTTGTGTGATATCATGGATGAAAAAACATCCAGTTATGAAGAGGCCGCAAAAAATAGTGTATGGAAGGATGCCATGGGGGAGGAATATCAGTCCATAGTAAATAATGATTTCTAGGATGTGGTCCCCAGAACAAAGGAGAAATCAATAGTAAGTTCAAAATGGATCTACGAAACAAAACATACAGCTGATGGCAGCATTGAAAATTATAAGTCTAGATGTGTGGCTCGAGAATTCTCTCAGAAGGAGGGCATTGAATATGAGGAGACATTTTCTCCTGTGGCGAGATATACCTCGATCAAGGATATACTTTCGTTGGCTGCAATAATGAAATGGAAGGTGCATTAGATGGATGTGAATACACCCTTCTTGAATGGTGAAATAAAAGAGGAAGTATATGTGGAGCAGCCATAAGGGTTCGAGGTACATGACAGGGAGACACATGTGTGCAGATTGAAGAAGGAATTATATGGATTAAAGCAGGCACCCAGAGCATGGTATGGCATGATCGATAGTTTTCTTACGAGCTTAGGATTTACAAAGAGAAGTGTAGGTCCTAACCTCTACTTTAAGGTTGTGGATGATGTTCCAATAATACTACTACTGTATGTGGATGACCTGTTTCTAATAGGCATGGAAAATCTCATCTCATAGTGTAAGATAAATTTGGCTACCGAGTTTGAGATGAAAGATCTCGAGATGATGCATTGCTTTTTGGGGCTCAAGGTATGGCAGAGACAGGATGTGATCTTTCTTAATCAAGGGAAGTATGCAGTGGAAATCCTGAAGAGGTTCAGGATGTTGGATTGCAAGGTAATGACTACACCTATGGTATCAAATACGAAGTTGTTGCAGGATACGCCTTTAGAGACTGTGGATGTTACTTTATATAGGAAGATGGTGGGTTCGTTGATGTACTTGACGAACACAAGACTGGATATATGTTTTGTTGTGAACACCCTGAGTCAATATATGGAGCATCCTAGGAAGGTTCATTTGGTTGCAACAAAACATGTGATAAGGTACCTTAAGGGTACATTGGATTATGGTCTTAGGTATGTGGCAGACCATGAGTTCGGGCTATATGGATATTCAGATTCATATTGGGTCGGCATTATCTCTGATCGGAAGAGTACTTCGACATATTGCTTCAGTTTAGGCTCCAGTATGGTTTCATGGAGCAACAGGAAGAAGTCATGTGTAGCACTCGGTAAAGATGAGGATGAATGTGTGGCAACATGTGCAACATGTAGAGAATCAATGTGGCTTCATAAATTGTTGTCTGGGTTATTTGGTCTCAAACTGGAGGCGACATGCATTTGGTGTGACAACCAAAGTTGCATGAAGTTGTTAAAGAATCTGGTGTTCCATGACAAGTTGAAGCATATCGAGATCAAATATCTCTATATTAGGGATATGGTGCAGAGGGGAGCAGTGAGGCTCCAATACATGACTACCGAATAATAGGTTGCAGATGTTTTGACCAAGCCATTATCGAGGATGAAGTTCGATCACTTCAGGGACAAGCTTGGTGTGGTCCTTCTTCAGAGGGAGTGATGAGGTACATATGCATTACGGAGTAGTGGATGTCCTGGGGACATGTTGTATCTATTTGAGAGCTACCCACAGGCCTTGGATGCATTGGCTGTGAAGTCACAGTGGTGCACATGATGAGGTACATATGCATTGCGGGGTAGTGGATGTCATTGTGACTTGTTGAAGCTATTTGAGAGCTACCCACAGGCCTTGGATGCATTGACTGTGAAGTCATGTTGTACTATGGATATCCGATGATGTATAGATTCATATGTTCAACATTCAATGATCATGAGCTCATGTGGCAACAAATAATACCTTCCTAGTTAAGAGGGAGTGTTGATATTTTGATGTAACTACAGAATATATTCTTTTGTATTTGTATTGGTCAAACTTTGGGAAGGTTATTGTAATCTTATTGTATAAATCGACTCAAAAGAAATCATTATTTTATTGTTATCCTTATTGTAAAAAATCAAAATGGCCCCTCTTAGGGTTGCGTCTTTTCGGGAGTCAAGTTATGTGTATAAATAGAGGTTGAGTTCCTCTCATTTGCATACACACACAAATCACCTTCTCTTGTGTATTTGGAGCATCTCAAAGGAGGTATAGCGCAGGAGGTCTTGGTTTCTTGGTCTTTGGTATCTTGGTCTTGGTTTATTTGTGGAGAGCTATAACGTGACATTGTATTGGTTGAAGGAATCTATACTAAAGTTTCTCTCCATGAGGGTTTCCCAGGATATATCTTGTGTTATGTGATTGTTTATCTTTCAGTGATCCTATTACATGCAATTGTTAATGAATGTTAAGGAAGATAACTGTAACTTCTAAAATTATATCAGTTTTGAGTTTTTCACTATGAAATCTTTTCGGATGGGATGATTTTTCGCCCAAATAATTGACCTCGGTAAATGACCTTGGAGGACTGTCTACTGTCCATTTTTGACGTTGTATCAAACAAGGAAGGTTAAAATTTGTGTGGATCCATAGTTCAATCTCAAGTGAATCTATCGGTTCTTCGTGAGCTTCGTCGCCACCATCTAACAAATAATTAAACCCTGGACGAGAGAACTAATGTCTTTGAGCTTGCATGGCTCCCACTATGTACATTTGTATGGATGCCAGTTCTCCCATATCAAAATAAATATTCATGTGAACTTCAAACGCAAGAAAGGAAACATCTAATCTTCTAAGACTGAATTGAATTATAAACACCAAAAATCAAACATCTAATCTTCCAGAATTTGGGCAGGAATTGGGCAAACTACAAACACGACGAAGTCATGAATTTCACAAAGTATAGATAAAATCATGGCTTGAATCCTTGACGTCATGTGAATTGTTTTTAACAAAATCATTTCCTTCGTTGTATTAGGACAAAAAGGGGATGGATTATGCACAATTTTTTTGGGCATAAGAATGCTCACATTATGGCAACCTACTTACTAAATTGAAATCTTTTCTAATAGTTCTACTAAATCTGTGAAAGGAAGTAGATGTGTTGAATACACTTCCTACACTAATTTATGAGAGAATAATGTGTAGAAATTAAAAACATAACAATTGCAACAAAGAAATAAACAACAGACTATAGACAACAAGATTTCATTGGAAAACCTTGAGGGAGAAAAACCCTACACTCTAAAGCACACTCAATATATTATTCAACAACAAAAATGGTTACAAGACAAGGGAGAAGAGCCTTACACTCTAAAGCACACTCATGTATTATTCAACAACAAAAAAAATGGTTATGATACAGAGACTCAGAGTTCGTGTCCTCTCAACAACAAGAGTGTTCAACATTATCATAATTCAGAGAAATTTTGACAGTTTAATGGTAATATAAGACTCACACTCTATGATGTCCTCCAACTCTATCACTCAATAGGTAGATATAGTAAAACCATAAACCATTTATGTTTTACCATTTCTGCTTATTAGAGACCACATGTAGGTTATTCCCTGCTATTGCTCTCTACCACTTGTTTGCAAGTATTATTTGCTCTACTACAACATCAGTGCAAGTATTCTTTGTTCTACTACAACACTACAAGTATTCTCTTCTCAACTACAACACTAACACTACAAATATTCTTTGCTCTATTGCACCACAATAAAGTGTATAACACACTTGTATATTGTGATTCTAGCGGGCCCTCTAATACAGAGCGGATGAAGGAATTAATAGAAGAATCCTCGTTCAAAGCAGGCCAAACAATATCAAGAATGTCAAAAATCACACATAGGATGAAACTCAATTCGTGGTGCAATGCTTATGAATGAATCTTCAACAACTGTGCAATCATTTATATAAAAGACATGTTAATGAATTAAATCTCTTATTAATGGAATGCCCCTCTGAGCATTATATATTGTCATTTTATTTTATATCATATCACATGTAATACCACCTTTACATGTTGCCATATACTTGCAATTGCTATGGTCCGCTACTTTCCTACTCTTCTCATAAATTCCTACTTGCCATATACAAGCAATTGTTAAATATTGTTTTGGTCGAGAAATAATAATTATGTTCAAAAGTAGTATAATTGCCTTGTAGAATCTCTTGATCGTGTGCGGGTGTTGTGAAAAATAAAATTATAATTGAATATTTATTTATTTAAATATTTTATTTTTTTAATAAAGTGGCTTTTCACATTTAATACAAAACGAAACGGTTTAAGCGATCCTAAAAACAATGTTTCATTATTTTTTCCGTCTCTCTTCAATTGCACGTTACTGCTGTTGTTTTTACATTTTTTCCCGTCTGTAAACGAAATATCATGAATAAGAAAATCTACTTGGACTTGATCGCAAGTCTGACGTGGCAACCACGACCGCAACGCTATACTCGCCAAGTTTCCTCGCAAGTCTTACTTAGCAACCGCGACGCTATTCTTCTCGTCAATTTCGTATTTATGTGTAAATTAAGATAATTTTTAACCTGTTTACTTTTTAACATTTACCTAATCATATTAAGAAATTACTGTAACATATATGATTGCCACGTTTAAATGATTAACTTTTGAAATTACCAAGTTTGAATTATTAAGTAACATTACTTCAACTTCCTCAACTGTTGATGCGTCTCAGCCATCTGTGCTTTTCAGAGCGTTTCATATTCTCACCGATCCACAAACGCCGAGTTGTGCTAGTCTACTTTCATTAATTAAAATGTCAATTCAATGTTGACTAAATTCTCTATATTATCTTATTCAATTCAGATTAAAGGTAATCTTAACTTTAATTTTTTATGATATTTAAATATTTGATTTTTTTTTTTAATTTTAACTATATTTTTTGGTAAAATTATTATTTTTTATTATTTAAATTACATTTTTAAATATATAAATAAAATCAATAATCAAAATATCATAAATAAAAAAAATTACTTAAACTTGATTGCAATTCGCAACCACGACTGTAACACTATTATTATTTTGAAAGTTTCCTCGCCAAAGTGTACTCGCAAGTCTTACTTACTTTTCTACTTTGAAAGCCAATTCAATGTAATGTTGACTAAATTCTCCACGTATCATCGATGTTAGAGCAATTCTAATTTTTTATTTTTTAGTTAGCCGTCCTTTTGTAACTGAGATACACATATTTGAATTATATTTTAAATTGGAATACACATTTTGTTTATTTTATTTAAAAATTTAAATGTTTTTTTAAATAATATTTTTGGTGATTTTTTTTATATATTTTCTTAAATTATAATGAAAAATTGTTAAATTCAAATATTTTATAGTTTTTTAATATACTTTATTTATTTTTATATTTAAAAATAAATTTCAAACAATAAAAAATAATAATTTTATATAAATTTATACCGTGAATTAAAAAAAAATTAACCTAACGATAAAAAGTTAATACTCAGCGCTCAGCCTGTCGGGCCCAGCGCTGGAATTTCAAAATGGCTGGTCAAATTTAACGGTTTTGACTGTATTGTTACGATTAGGAAGTTGAAGAATTTTTGA